>JARQTH010000732.1:0-18897 GCA_030142595.1 Trachelus iudaicus | reverse complement strand
ACAAGCGATGCTTCGAGTAAAGAGTCTCGGCGGGCCGTGCCCTGTACGGCAGGTTGCCTGTACTTGGCGCGAGACTCTACCGAGTCTCTTGATCAGTAGGGTTACAAATTATTTAAGTAAAAAATTTTACATTTTTTATTTAAAAAAATTAATAATTTAAATTATATTATTGATTTTAAAAAAATTTTTAATTTTTCGAAAAATGCAGGAATTAAATTTTGGCAATTTCCAACTTTTTAAAAAATGCAGTAATGAATTATTAATATGCTATAAATTTTTCAAAAAAAAATGAATAAAACTTTTTAATCTTTGTTAAGAAATCATTTGCCGAATACGGACAGCCATGTTCCTTGAAGTGGTCAATTGATTTATCGCTTTCTTTCAATCTAAAGTCTTTACATCTGAGTAAACGACCAGTAAGAACAGTATATCATTATTTCATAAATTTTTAAAAACAAAAAGATTTTGAAATTTTTATTTTTTTCACCTGAAAGTTTTAAGCTTTATAAAAAAGGAGTAGCATTCTGCTATGAGAATCTATTTATTCATTGAAACTAATAAAATAACAAAAATGTAACAATGTTCTGAGTAGTTAATATTTTGCAGACCAAAGATATTATAAATAATATTATTAAATTTAATGAATACAACTTTTAATAATTATTAAAAAGTTAAATGTAAGACTTTCGCTCATTCGCTCTTCCAAGTACTCGTTGTTCAAAATGTTGATCTGTTAGACAATTAAATTTTGGCAAATTAAGCATTGTCGCGAAGCTGAACATTCTTTCAACGGGTGCCGAAGAAAGCAACGGGATATTATATTCTAAGAAAACTTTGTGTATCAGTGGAAAGTCTTTTAAAATCATGACATCTCCATTATAACATCCCAAATAATTAATTGCTTGTATACTAACTTCACTACTATTATTATTAATTTTAAATTCCGGAATAATAGAATTCTTCTTTCAATGCGTCAATAAACACATCATATAAATTTTTTGGATCCTTTTGACTAATGTAACTAACCCACGTCCCCTTGTAAGCAGGATGACTGATGGCTGCAATAGCTGCTTCAATGCCAGCTGACTCAAACTTGAATAAGTAGCTAAATCTTTTTTCAACATTTGCACTAATACAATTAATAATATCCCGTAGTGACAATCGTCGGCTTGTAATTTATCAATCGTTTCAGCTAAATCTTTCATACACATATTAAATTCCGAAAGATAATCAAAATCAGAGTCATCAAAAATGTTCTCCGTTAAACTATTGGATTTATCTTGAATTTTTCGGCGGAGGCTGACTACTTGAACAATACAATCATAAAAAGAATTCCATCTTGTAGTCACAGACTTTTTTTAAACAAGTACCAAGATTTTTGTTCAAACATTCATTTTCTTTTGGCGATCGTAGCATTTTCCAAAGTTTTGTACATTTGTTTACAGTAGTTGTGTGTATTTTCATTAGCTCTCCGGTATTTTTTAACATTCTCTGATTGTCTGTAGTCGCCATAAGATTGAGAATATGATTTGCGCAACGTAAAGGTCGCGGTAGTGAATAGGTAGTATTGGTAATTAATCCAACATTATCACAGTTAAGGCCAATTTGATCAATAGAAGACTCTTTAGCATCAGATACAAATTCATAATCTCCATTTTCCTCAAATATTTCTAAATCAATATCATCTACAAATAATTTATTGTTACAAGAACAAACAATTCTATGAATATGATTAGATATTGAGAGATTTTAGCTATTGAAACAATGAATAAATTGTTACTTAATTGTTTAATCGGATTATCATTAGTTTATAGTGAAACGCGATTGATTTCAAACGTCGCGCGTGATGCGATTCGGGACGATCGTGTGTAGCAGACGCGGTCGCTACCGTCGCTATGGGACCGTTCGGCGTACGCCGCAGCGACACCGTAGCGCCCTCCTTTATGTTGCGGTCGCTGCAGCTAACAGTTAGTTAGCAACATGTTCTCTGAGCCAGTCTGTCGCGTATTCCTTCATTTAGTTATTTGTCATAAATAAAACATAATCGTTTCACAATTATAATCGAGCCGTCTCGCGATTTATTTTATTTTGCATTCACTGTGGCAATTAACAGTTTATTAGTAATGTATTTTTGAACCTGATAAAATATTTTTTTTATTTAAAAAATAAATTTGTTATTTTAGATCAAATATGTACAAGCCAAATATGACATCATTTTTTTCAGCAAATTCACAATTAACAAAAATTAATATTGAAAAACAAGATAATGCACAAACAGATAATAAACAGACTAATCGTGTAATTATTATTTCACCGAAGTAATAATTACATGAAGATCTGTTTATGTCCCAGCGATCTGTAATTAGTTATCAATAAACGTGTTGCTATGCGAGTTTTGAACGAGCTTGTTTTGATGTTTTTTGTTCTTGTTTATCAGTTGCATAAGATTAGTCGATCTGTCAATACATTCTGGAATTTATTAAAAAGTAAAATAGATCTACACTACGAATATTCAATTTCACTACCATAGAACTAATAATATCAAATTCTATAACATCAATCAAAACAATAGTAATAATAATTACACTGGTAATAATACCTATTATTATAGTAATAAAAAATCGAACAAATTTGTTTCCTGTAACCCCAAGAAACCTTCGCTTTCCACCAGTCCAAACGTCTGCCGTTGTACAAATAGAGTAACCATCATCCACAATTGATTTTACAGACTCTTTAATTTCTTCAAAAATTTTAATAGCTTGCACGTCAATTTTGTTTAACTTGATATCTTGATAAATGCTTTAATTGTGCTGTTCCTTTTTTAACATTAAAATCTACACATAGATCACATAAAAGACAGATATAATCTAGTTTTGAAACAAAAAAAAACAAGATGTAATAATAAATAAGCTGATACCATCAAAGATTTTTCGAAATGACGGCTTCTCGACTATATTTTGAGGGAGTGATGTGGTTATGATTAAATTAACAATGTCGTTATGGAATTGTTCGGTATCATAACAACATGACCAGCGGGATCGATTAACAATTTCCGTCGCTTTTTTTTTTCTTTAATATATTGCTGATGTTGATTATGAATCTCTGGATAAATTTTCTGACAGTCAAAAGATTATTTAATCATCGATCAAATGTAGTTTTAAAATAGATAACAGGATGAAGTGATGAAATAAATGTCGCACACTTCAGTACTTGCTTTGCCAGGATCATTCATAAATAAAATGTAGACCGATGTATTTTAAATAGAATCTTTATTGAAAAATAGCACGACCGTCTACCTCGAAAAGTGTCGACAAAACTGCTCTCGTTATTATTAAACAAACAGTCAACGATGGTCCATAGCAACGCTCGATTTATAATATATATAGACCATTTAATAACGAAATACTATAGTAGGATCACAAAAACAACAAATTGTATGTATTTTACTGTGTTGACTTAACTTTTCAAAATCAACCCGAAAGAATTTTCCGTCTAAGCAAGGAATATTGGCAATTTCTTCTGCAAAAATTTTTTTCTTAGATGTTGAAGCAGTACTTACGTCACTTTTAGAATTATCTATGTCATTACTATCCTCATAAGCATTATTATTGCTTAGGTCGGAATGATTATTATCTATATAGGATGATATATTGACATTTTTGTTATTATTGTTTAATTCATGACCAGAACCCGGAACCTGACTCTGATGTTCTTCAAATTACAAACTTTTGGTCGAGTGATTGAGTTCTCCTAGATTTTGATCGACTTTTTCGTCGTTTTCAACACTCGTAGATCGTGTGTTTGTGCTAATTGTTTTACGTCTTTTGAGTGCAGGTGACTCCATTTCCTTCAGGATCTCAGAGGTGCGAAAAGATAAACAGTTATTAATAACAGCACTATCAAAAATACGAAAATCATTCGAACAGGATTACGAAATTATACACATAATTTATATCTTTAATGGGGAGAAATTGTAAATTTATTTTTCAAGGTTATGTTTGTTTCTAGTTTTTAACTTTATACTTTGTCCATCGTGATATATTTAATATACTAACAATTAATATTTTTCATATTTACCCGATTTTTCTTTAATATAAAAGTTTATGATTGTATAGTAAAATATTTTATAAAATACTACTTTATGATAACCGAGTATTGTTTACTGTTTACTATTTACACTGAACACTGGAACACAGAGCAAGCATGTACATATAAACGCTTGAGTCGTGTTGGCAAACATCTTAGAAGTTTTTATAGTTCCAAGATACCAACATAACATAACATAGAAACGTTTTTTTTTAATAAATGGCGGGAAATAAGTCTCAATGAAATAATGTCTTCTTCGATTTAATACGATAAATGAATTGTTTTTATAACAATGAACAAACAAACTTTCCAATTCTTAATTTGTAGAGTATGGTCATCAGATTTAATTTTTTTTAGAGATTATTGAATTAATTCAATTTTTTTAATTTTAAAAATTTTAAATGATGATTAATAAATAATTTTCAAATTTCTATTCGGTAACTGAATTTTTTATTTATCAATTTTTTTTCAATTATAAAAGTTAATTTTTTGCATTAATGCATTTTTTTAAAAATGTAAAAATTAGTATTCTGTTACGTATAGTACTGGTCATTATTTTCGAAACAGAACAACGTAGCCAACAGTCAATAGAATTGCAGACTCACAATAGCTCGGTAGACGCGCGGCTCGACCAGCGTTTAAAATATTAGTCAATTCTAGATTAAATGTTTAAAAAATAATGTTGAAATCACGGAATACATGAATGAGTTTTTATTTTTCTCCTAACAATATTAATAAAGAAAAATTGTAAGAAAAAACACCAAAACGATTGAGAAAGGCTCCTAAAGAATTTGGAGCGTTTCGGCGTTTTGTGTGTCTGCTCGGAATTCAGACAGTGCGGGTTCGATCCCGATGACAATCTTTTCTTTAAAATATTTTATATAAACTTAAAATAAAGTTTGGGCAACCGAGAAAGGTTAAAAGAGAGGAACTTCGAACAATTTTTGTAGTAAGATGAAAAAAAAAAGATGAAAAAAAGTTCTTTATGGGGTATCGAACCTGTAACCGGCACCGTTGTATCTCGACACGTTATCGACTCACAATCAGCCACAACGCTCGTTTAATACCGGCTTAAATTTATTATAGATATTTATCTATAATATCTCAAAATTTCTCTTTGAACTTATCTCGGTCGTTTCATTTATCAACGAATTTCGCCATTCATTTTTTAATGTTGATTTTCGGCATGATAAGACGTAAAGAATGAAAACCAATATTTCTATGCATTTTTTATAACTTTGAAATTTATTTGAATATACACATTCGTTTATGCAATAAGTCCATACAAATGTTCAGGGTTCGATTGAACGGAAGATCTTGCTGCCCCTCCTGCTTGTCTATAACTATTTGCGAAGGGCGGCAACTTTTTCCCCACCATCGAGCAATCCATTCGTGTTCACGCTGACTGCAATATCGGCTGGAACGATGATCATGACCCCCGCGGCTACGCGGAATCTGTAACATCGACAGAGGCGATGATTACGAAATCCTACTTCTGGACTCGCCGCTACGATTTAGCGCCATGCTTTTGGTATCGTCTAAAACCGTAGCGTTGTGCATCTCTCCACTCATCTGTGGATTGGCCTGTGCCATTGGTAATCTCCCTACTCATTTCTTCCTTTCTTCCTTTCCTTATGGCTGACTCCTCCAATGACAAGATGTGCTAGCCCTACCCATCTGCAGTATTAGATAGTTCTAGCCACGGTCTTACATACAGGCCTTGAAACTCTGGTGGTGGGGGTGGGTCGCATAGCGATGCCATTCCGAACTTTCCGAATAGCTCCATAGAGTCCCTGTGATCGGGTAATCGTATGGCCGAGTGACGCGAGGGGCGGGAGGGATCACTGTTTATAATGTCTAGCAATGTCTATAATGTCTACATCCTGGTACCGCACACCACTTTCCCATTTTTAAGCACTCACGTTATTAGCTCAAATAATAGCGCACCAAAATAATTAACGAATGTAAAAAAATCGCGACATGAATACCGCGAGCTTTTGTCAACTGTCTGTACGATTGCCGCTTATTTTTATCTGTGGTACACGATAACAGCGCCGGTGATTGAAACTAAATTCAACCTCAGTAAGCGGCCATATCCCCACCACTGAAATTCGAGGAAGTCACAAGACCTGTATGTAAGACCGTGGTTTCAGCGCAGTGTAGTACGATTCGAATATTTTGACTAGGAGACACATAGTGAAGGAACTTTATTTTTGGAATTAACGTATAACTATAATCCTCCTGCTTATAAATAAATAAATAAATGAATGTGTAGTGCTCTCTAATGCCCGTGTATTAGATCATGTTCGCGTTATTGCAGTTCACCGATGATACATGTCACATATGTAAATCGGAAGAATTAAGTACTCAGTGTGTAGATGGGAAACATCTTTATTCTTTAAAATATGATCAAAAGAAAATATATGAAGCTCGGCTTGTGGTGTACAACGGTGAATTCAGAATTTCAGCCTTGTTTTTTCACATTTGTAGTTCTCTACTAGAATAATAACTATATTTATTATGCCTGTCTTCCATTTCAGAAAGTGCTATACTCCTGAATAGAATGAAGAAAAATTTTGAAGCCAATGTCCATGATAAAAAGTTTGATGCAATTAAACTGCAAGAAACTTCAGTTGAAAGTATGTTTCTATTATACATAATAATAAGCAAAATGAGTTGAATATCCATATTATTTAAAATATTGCTTTCTTGAGTTTATGAGTCATATTATTTTATTTATACCTGATTATTCGATCCAAATGCACCATCGAAACATGGATTTGCTATAAGAATCGAATGGGTGCATTATCTTTAGCTGGTTGGTTTTGGTTTGAATAACCCTGTACTTTACAGTATGTTTCCATGGCTGTGTTCTGCATAGCTGTTAAAATATTGAATAATTTCTAAAAATACGACAAACTATGAGTTTAGGCGAATAAAACAAATCTAGATCATGTACCTTGTGTGAAGATCTTGAACCTGTTTTTTCATAATATCTAATCTGCTGAAGATAATTTTTAAATAAAAGTTGCAACATTAATTCATATATACATTGTATAAAGTGACTAATATACTCCAGAGGATGATCCTTTGAAATAACTAACTTTTTTCATACAACAAAAAATAGGAGAGTAAAATTAATTATTTATATAGTGAAATATTGAATACTTTGCAAGCAGCTGAAATGCTTAATGTAAAATATGACAGACAGTAGATCTCATTGTCTCAGTGATTTAAAATTAACTATGGAATAAATTGCTGGCATTGTTTTAATTTATCGTGATTATCCTTTTTATCGCCTGTGGACATCAACAGCAATGTATAAATGTTTCTATAGTAATAACTGTTTAATTTAATGAAATCTAATCTGAAGAAGATGCAAATGGTTAATACCTGGAAAAACAAATAAATTTCTTCAAAATACCACCACTTTTTTAAAATAAAATTGTAGGATTTTACATTTTCAAAGAATTCTTTCAACAATAATATATTGTTTATATGACTCTCAAAATTAAAAATAGTAATGCTACTTTTTGATTGGATAGTTATGGTTGTCTCTGTTTAAATAAATACTGTATAATTACTTTATGACAACTAAATAAGCAATATCGTAAAACTTAATTTTCATTATTCTACAATAGGTAATCTGGACACAAATAGGCACCAACCTATTCAATTAGAAGATGCAGCCATCAATGATATCAAGTATGATTATTTTAATTATATTTATACTTTAATATTTCTTTATGCCCTAATAGATGCAAATATTTTGAAAATAACAGTTGTAGTCAAAACATCTTAGATAAGCAACCTTTACCAGCAATTAAAATGTTTTCATTTGACCTTCTAGTGTATTCAGTTTGCTCAGTTTTATTTCAATGAAGGCATCTTTTACATACTTAATATTTAATTCAGCAGTTTTGAGACACGTGCATTGTTGGAAACGAAATCGGATCTCTCTATGGATCTTGGAAATGACGTTGAAACCGAATTAACAAGTTTTTCCGATTGTACAGCGGAAAATTTTAATATTTCTGCGGGCTCTTTAACTGATGCTGCTCATATCGCAAAGCCGTTGGAATTAAGCAATGATTTAGATAGTGCCGGTAACAGTAAGTATACAGTATACATTGGGAGCATCCTATGATGCGTCGAAACGTTATAAATAATTTCCACGTGCATAATGATTGTTGCAATTTATAGTGACACTCATAATTTTATTCATTTGCTTGGAACAGCGTATATTATATCTCCAACGGTTGGATTGAAAGATGATTACCATCAACCGTCAGATGTCAGCTTGCCCGCAGATGATCATGAAACTTCAAATATTGAAACCCTGAGCAAAAATTCTTCAGCCAACAAATTGGGTACATCTAATGACTTGCATGTGTCTCTCATAGAGAAGGGTCAAACTGTTCCTGATGACATGAAATTGAAGGTGGAACATTCCTCGCAGCGTTCGAAAAGATATTTTTGCTGTTATTGTAAAAAAACACAGACTAAATTTGCTCGTCATTTAGAGTTAATCCATAGTCAAGAAAAAGAGGTAAAACGTTTTCTTCAGCTTCCGGTAAACGATTTTGAAAGAAAAATCATCATTGCAAAGCTAAGAAAAAAAAGCATCCATGAGTTCAACACCAATAACAAATACAACACGGGAGAACTTATGGTATGCAGGCGCCCAAGTGAAGGAATAAAAAAAAGAGCTGTTGATTTCACTGTCTGCGCACGCTGCAAAGGATATTATACCAAATCCGTATTCAGACATCATTTCCGAAAGTGCTCTAAGCGTAGTAGAAAAAATAGTAGAATAGGAATGGTTAAAGGTCGTGAAGTTGCTGGACGGGTTCATGAAAAGGCTAGCATGTCTGTAAGGAAATATATAATACCGTACATGCGAGAGGATGATATACTCTATGATATCCGATATGATGAATTATTGATTTTGTTTGCTAATAAAGAATGCGAAAGATATGGTATTCAGCACCATCAATACCAAACGATTCGTTCACATTTGCGGTACCTCGGTCGTTTTTTAGTAGCTATGAAAAGAATAAACTCCAAAATCACGACTTTTTCATCAATTTATCGACCAAAATTTTATGATGACTGCATACTAGCAATCAAACATGTTGCTGCGTTTAACGATAGCACACACGTATATGGAAATCCATCGGTTGCTATATCTTTGGGCATTCTCTTGAAAAAAGTTGCTGAAGTATATCGTTCTTTCTGTATAAAAAATGGAAGCGATGAAGACTTAAAACTCGTACAAGATTTTATCTTTTTACAAAACAAAGATTTTGGTATAAGCGTCAATAAAATTGCAAATGAATCCCTGGAGCAACAGAAATGGCAAAAGAAAGATGTTCTGCCTTTAATGGATGATATTTCGAAGTTACATGACTATCTCACACACAAGCGAAGATCTGCTTTTCAAAATCTGAAGGAAAAGTTCTCCTACTGTGCCTGGAGTGCCCTCGCGGAAGCAACTCTTATATCTATTCAATTGTTTAATAAAAGAAGCCCTGAGGAAATCGAAAGGATATTATTGGATGATTTTCATACCTGTGAAAAGATACACACTGACTCCAATAACCATATTTTCAAATCACTTTCAAAGGAGTGCCAAAATCTGATGAACGAATATGTACGATGTATGATTCATGATAAGAAAGGTCGTCGAGTACATATCGTTTTGAGCCTCGAAATATTGCAGTGTGCTAAGCTAGTAGAGACATGTCGAATTAAGGCCAATGTACCACCGACCAATCCATATCTCTTTGGAGTACATAGTAACGATGAAAGTAGTCCTAGATGCTTTCGTGCCTGCAAATTATTACGACAATTTGCCGAAGATAGCGGCGCTAAATCACCAATACTGTTGAACGAAACAGAATTGCCGAAGCATATTACCAAAAAATGGATGCACTTTGATTTGTCAGTAAATGTACAGCGGCAGCGTTGTTTCAGAGATATTTTGATAATATCACGAATGTTAGGAGTAGCTCAAGGTACACAGATAAAAATATCGGAAGATGAAGGTTCCAACTGTGTCGACCATTCAGCGATGAATTCAGTGCCCGATAAACATATCGGTGTGTATTTTATTTTCTAAAATGTTTGATATATGACTACGTTTACGCGGCAATCTTATTCCGATTTAATTAATATTGATCTAAGGAAATTAACAAATCACAGACATTTCTACTTCTAAAGAATGTTTTGGATGAATCAATTTCCTTAGATAAGTAATAACTAAATCAAAATAACACCACTGTGTAAACATAGTCTATATGTTCATGATCCACAATATTCTGACTATCTGTTGTTTGTTTGTATATTTTGTATTTTCAAAATTGCGTTATAGCTGACATCCCTAATGAATCTTCAAGTAGTGCTATTGAAGAACCTGTCTCTAAACACGCTAGAATTGCAAACAGTGTCCCAACAGAGAAGGAGGAGGGACATGAAGAGGAAGAGTTTCCATCAAAAAGAAGATTCTCGTCTGGTATGTTGAAAAAAAAGATGCATTACTTTTTTTAAGACTTCTTAAACTGTAGCTTGAAGTAAGTGGATTGTAGAAAAAATCGGATTTGGTGGGCCTTGTAAGCCATCCTGTTTAATTCCTATCCGTAATGTATCCCATTTTTCTTATTCAGAAATAAGACGTAGATGGGGCCAAGATGAGAAAGATGTTGTGTTGGCGGAGTTTGGAAAGTGTTTGAAATTTTCAAAGTATCCGTCTCTGTCTCAAATTCGAGATCTTATACAGAAGAACACGTGCCTTAAATATCGTACACCAAGGCAAATAAAATCTTATCTGCAATACCAAAGGAAACTTCAGTCTGAAGCCATCAACAATACGTATTTGTAACTGTAGTATTATCATAAACCGTCCTCGGAAAAGATGGATAATGTATTAGATTCGATTCGACCATCAGAAAATGTAACAAAGCAAGCAGAGATATATTTATTTAGCAGAGATTCTATTATATTTTACCGTATCGTAAGTGACTATTATTTATTGATGGGTCAAAGCGAAATTTAATACCGTTTTATGATGGGAAGTAAACAAATACAACTTTCGCTTTTAACACTATCGTACCAAACTTTACATGTCTATTTGTAAGAATTGATACTGGCATTAAAATGAATGTCAAGAATACGATAAACTCCTTATGATAAACTTTCCGGAAATGACCATGAGACTTTTAAAGAGTTTCGTAAATTGATAAATCGCAAAACCAATTTAGATACAAGTCAAAATAATCATCCGATTACGGTTAAAAATATAAATGTTTAGACTAGTTTTATTGGGGCAATAGACGATAACGATAACGATATTTTGCCGGTACCACCTTCCTCAGTAGTACTGCCATCAACGCGTTGCTTGAAGATGTGAAAAAAGTGAGTTCAGTAGCTTGATATTGATATGGCTTGATGTCTGGGCACCGCGCGCGTCTCGAGTGATAGCCGAATTTATTGGCAGTGTCCGTGTGCGCGTCGCGACTCTCGCGGACGCTTTACTGCACAGAGTCGCTCAACTTGTACAGTGATACTCAGCCATAATTTTAATACACACTTATGACTGAGCTAAAATTACGCTCATTTCAACATATATTGTGCTAACTTGAGTGTCATTATGAATAAAAGAATAAATTAGCAGGTTCAATTTCATGGACTTGTGGAATAAATTAACAAATTTATTTGAATAAAGTATTTTCTTTCAACTCCTCCTAGGTTAAGTTCAATGTTAATTAAATTTTCAATGTTTATAAAAGCATGGAAACAGAAAAATCAAAACCACTGTCTCATATCAACGAATCCTTATAATTAATGGCATTTTTCAGACTGTATCAGATTATACTTACCGTTCTTATGTTCAATCATTCTTCAGTTCAATTCAATTAGTCCTTGTCAGCGTGTTACGTCCTATGCTTGAGCGACCGTTTGCGGGAGCTTTGAGGAGCTAGCATAGGTGTTGCGATTAAAGATCACGTAAAAGGTATTGGGTTCTTGCCACTTCAAGGTGCTAAAGCATGCCTATTTGCATTTATGTCCCTTGGTCAATACCTAAGATAAGGATCACAACCAGATAGTATATGTATTCGGATTTACAGACTCACTTCTTCTACGTGAGGTGTTAACTGTTACTAATAGATGATGCTTTTACTTGGATTTAGGAGCTGATAGGTTCAGGTTTCGAAATCATGAGAAGAAAATATGGTTTAACTAAATATAATGAAACAGTAAGTTCGAAATACAAAGTAAATCTTACAGTCGTATGCAGTAGAGAGTATGTGAATCCACTAACGAAGTGGTAATTCGAATGCACCGTATATGTGATCGTCAACTTGTGTAGTACGGGTTACATTCCGTGAAAATATTATTTAGTCTCTCAGTGATCATCGTGTAGCTATTTGTTCCAAAATTTGTAAGTTTCAATAGATAAAAATAGACGCTTATGCTCAGCGTACGATTAGGATAATTATTTCGTCGTGAGCATGGTTTATAAGTTCATTTAAAAAAATCAAAAAGCATACAAGAATCGTCTATTGAACATTAAACGTTTATGTTTATTTATTCGCTTCTATTTGTTTCCAAATTATAAGTTACTTAAATATTTATCTCAAAACAGTCATCTTTCATAGGATTTCTTTGAAAGTTTTCCTTCATATTTCATTGCAAATATAATAAAAAGTATGCATTGTAATTAGAGAAACTTAATAATGTTTGGTACAGGACGTCTTAATTTATTAGAAAATTACTTTTGCAGAAAAAGCCCCCAAAATAGGCTCCTAATACATTTATACTGTTCCCAAACAAGCTTGTAGATCCTTAATCCGCGAAGTAGCCACTCATAACTTTCTCACTCATAACTCTAAATGAGTCAGTCTTTGTCGTTTACAAAAATATTATAGAAAGGTCTGTCCCGAAAGTTTTTACGTCCGACACAACTACGCCTAAAAAATTTTCATCGAATTCCCCTATCCAGTTCTTTTTCGCAAAACCAACGCGTATATTGTAAACGGTCTTCCCGAACACCTCGCGATAATCATAAAGCAATAAGTCCATGGAAATAATTCCTAATGGAGTGTTCCGATTAATACCACCGAGTAAGAGAATATGAGAGTTGGTCTATCTTGGTGTAAACCTTAGAACCTAAGAACTTTAGAACTGCGAACTCAGAGGTTCGTGACGATAACGCAACGAGATCTCGGGAACCAAGAGGGATCCGCGACAGGCCCACGGTTTGGAATGCATAGAATCAGCATTTTATTATCCCTTCTCTAAGTCCATGACGTTCTCCGAGCTTGGATACACCGTAGGGACAATCAGTCTACTTAGGAGCTTCATCTGAAACAGTCATTCTTCTTCTTTCATATAAATTTTGAGTCTTAGTCGAACTTAGTGTAAAATAAGTTGTGTTAAGGCAAGATACCTTAGGGCCATCTTGTGTTCCTCATCTTGAAAAACCAACGAGTGAATCACTACACAGTTCTACCACTACGAATTCAGTGTTCTTGTGTCATTGCGATCACTACATTAGTGCTAGTGCCTACCTCAGCGACCGAGACAAGGATTACCCATTGAAATTTGGATTACCTTCTTCTCTTCAAGCTCAGCATCTCCAAGTCTCTCTTTTTTCTCACTACTGGTGAGCTTCACTATAACACCAAATATTATATCTTTCGCGTTTTTATATATATACATATTCATATCGGTTCATCTACGCAAAATCGTATATACTGCTTGTGCTAACTACATTTACTTACTAATACTCAACCATTGGAACGCTAACAGAAACATAAATATCATATATAAATCTCACCACTGAGCGAGTAACGTTATCAGGCGATAAGAACGCCCAGACAGCCCGTTGCACGTACTGTACAGCAAATCATCAACAGCTCTCAATTGTTTGTAAACCAATCACTATCAAATCTTTAATTTAGACATCGTTTCACAACATTCATCAGTTTATTCGAATCATTTCTAAAATACCAATTTCCTTTACTTTCATTGCGTACCTAAGATTCTGATCGCGATCATCGCTCAACACGCAAGGAATAAACAACAGAACAACAGTTGGGTGTGCTTGAGCACTTTAAAGCGACAAGAATCCCAAAAATAAAAACAATTCCATCCTCCACGTACATTCCGAATGTAAAAGTTGGTGGCAGCGGTTGGATTCTTGCCATTAAATGCTGTTTTTCTGCGTGCTTAATCATTTACACGCTTACCTACACATATACTTTAATTTAGGTTTAAAATTAAGCTTAAACATAGGGATATTCGACCGAGTTCTTGAGTAGCAATTCCAAAATGATGGAAAGAAACGCTGGCGCAACGCTTAATCAGCCCATAGCGGAGGCAATGAATTCCGTACTCGAGTACCTTTCCATACAGAATGCGGTAATGCATGTACCATATTTCGACGGAAGAAATGTCCCTTTAAGGAATTTCGTTTTAGACGTAGAAAACGGACGAGCACTAATATCCGAAGCAGATGAAACATCATTCCTACGAGGTTTGCTGGCAAAACTCAAGCGCTCAGCTCGAGTAAGCGCGGAAGGAAAAACCTTCCATAATGTTAAAGAATTAGTCGACTACCTCCGTGACTATTTCGCATCTTCTAAAGACTATATGTATGGGGCATTCCATGCCGTTTTTACACTCAAATTTTAGATTTCAATCGGTTAAATTTTTTTCGCTTCTACTTCAAAAAATATGAGACACGTAGTTTTTGTTTTTTTCAGATTTTTTTGTTCGAAAATATGATTTTTTGAAATCTAGAACCTTTTAAAATCTCTCAGTTTTGAAACGTCTATTACTACGAATCTGTTGGTCGTATCGAAATCCCGACTGTACATAAAAGTTAGGTTTTCCTGTCTGCTTTTTGATTATGTGTGATTTAATACCAAGATCGCTAGATTTTATAAACAATTTTGCAACTGAAAAATTAAAAGTTAAAATTTTTAATAAAAGGTAGTTTTTTTTCTTTTCATTGTTTTCTCAAATGATCTGTAAACGATAACAATGATTTATCAATTTGGCTTTCGATGTGCTCTATCATGGTTCTCGAGAAAGAATTTTTCTTGTGAATTTTTCTTGTATCGCCGAAATTGTTTTCCAATCAATGTTCGAACCCATTCCAATCGAAAGGACACTCTAATGCAAAACTAAATTTACGCGAAAGTACGTCATTCCAGAGAGGTAAATTGACTTTTTTGCATTCAGGGGATCATTTATGCAACACGTGTGTAAAAAAAATTAATGAAAGTTGTGCAAGTGATACCAATCCTTTACGTGAGTTGAAATTGTCATATTTCTTTATTATACATATATTGAACGAAATATTTGACTGAATATTTAAACAATTATAATAGCGAAAGAGAATAATATAATCGAGGATTTTTCGGCTTTGGAATCTGATACACCTGATAGCGAAGACGAAACGTGTTCTCTATTTGAAGATGATGATGAATCAGATGGAAGTCTTTGGGAGACTAATGTTGCATTGGTGAATTTTATTATTTTTTACAGTGTTTTGCATATGAACTCCTTGTTGCTTATTTTATTTATAGTCGGAATGTAATGTTTCAAATATTACGATTGCAAATCTGAAAGAAAAGTTTGACAAAAAGCATGTCAGTCCTACACAGAAATTACAAATTTTTACATTGATGCCTGCTAAATGGAAAATTGCAAAAATTGCAAAAACTGCACGAAAAATGAATACGTCACGTTATTTGGTTAAAAAAGCACGTAAATTAGCTGTTGAGCAAGGAGTTTTATGTCTGCCCGAGAAAAGTCCAGGTTCATTCAATAATCTTTGTCCGATATCTATATTTTCGCATTTTCATGCATACATACCTCGATATACTAATACATTGTATTACAGGAAGAGTTTTACCTGAGAAAGTTACAATGAGAGTACAAGAATTCTATCAGCGTGACGATATAAGTACGGTCATGCCAGGAATGAAAGATACCAAAGCAGTCAAAGTCGAAGGGGAAAAAATGAAATTTCAGAAACGTCTCATTATGGGGAATTTAAAAGACATGTATAATATTTTCAAACTGGAAAATCCGAATGTTTCGATTGGCTTTGCCAAATTTGCTTCTCTTCGACCAGCACACTGTGTTCTAGCCGGATCCGGTGGAACACACGCAGTCTGCAAATGTCCGACATGAAAATATGCATTTAATTGCCTCAGGTATGCTGATTCGATGTTAATCCAATTTCAATCGAATTATTGCATGGTCTATCAGCATAAGTATAAAGTTATTAATTTTCTGCAGGAAGTAAAATTGTGGAATAATTGCTAAAAGATGGTCACGAAGTTAGCCATTTTCGTGATCTTTTGTTGACATTGATGTGCAATAATCCGAAGGATGAATGTAACTTCCGGACATGTAAAAATTGCCTGACCGATGATGCGTTAGAAAAAAAAATTCGCAGTGTTTTACTCAAAAACGATATCAAGACAGTTATTTACAAAAATTGGGTACAAAGTTCGGGCGCAATTTTGGAAACAAAGGAAGAGTCTGTTGAACGATTCATCAAAACTTTCTGTAACATGGGAAATTGATTTCTGGGGCATGCTTTTATTGCTAATCAACAAGCTATTGTTATAAGCGAACAAAAGCAAATGTTGAAGAAGATGAGTGCGTCATTGTTTGTGATTTCGCGGAAAACTATGGTTTTGTTATACAAAACTCGATCCCAGACTTCCACTGGAATAATAATCAAGCCATATTATTTACTATAGTTTTTTATTACAAGGAATACGAAAATATCAAACATAAAGCCTTCATTATTGTTTTCGATTGCATGAAACACGATGCGGTAGCTGTGTTTGTATTCTTACAGGCTTTCAACGAATTTTTGTCGAACTTCCGTCCAGTAATTAAGAAATGTACATATTTTTCTGATAACCCTACATCGCAATTTAAAAATATCAAATATTTCGTTACAATTTGTCATCATCAAAATGATTTCAATCGTTCAGCCGTATGGTATTTCCAAGCGACCGCTCATGGTAAAGGCCCGTGTGATGGAGCAGGAGGGTCTTTCAAACGAAGCGCTCGAATCGCGAGCTTGCGAACGATATATGGCCAGATTTCCACCCCAAAGGAACTGTTTGATTGGGCAAAAAAAAAGGAAATGTTCCAAATATATCCGTAATGTATGGAAATAATAACGATTATCCCAAAACTGAAAGACTTGCAGAGACGCACTTGCAGAATTGCAAAACAGTAAATGGCTCAATGAAGTTTCATTGCATTGAATCAATTGAACAGTACAGATTGAGAGCTAGACGATATTCCAATAGTGATATCTCTGAAGATGCTTGTTTACTAAAAAATCCGGAAGTGAAAAAAAAAAGACTTCCGATGAAACTGAGCAAAGATATCATTACAGTAGAAAAAAAACGTTGCATTCGTAAGTAAGAGCAATAATTTGCCAATTACAAGCAACAAACATGAAATCATGAATATAATAATAACATTCGTAGTACCCAAGTAATATGTATTAATTGACAATGTTGAAAAAATGAATATTATTTATCTCCTATAGTTCCAAGATCTATTGTTTTCGTCGAAGTATTAAGTAAAGTTTTTGATTATTAGAAAATCTATGTGATTTTTGCCAAAGATATAAATAATTTAATGAAATGTATGTGTGTAGTATTTTTTTTATTGATAATATATTTTTCCTTTGATGGTTTGTCCTTTGATGATTCTCAAAAATATGCCCATTGTTGAAATACGAAGGATTTAGTACGAGATTCTGCGCATTTTCGCGGCGCACGGAGCGCAGTCTAGCGCCGGACGCGCAGGGTCCAACTCGAACGCGGTCACAAGAAAAATTCTTTCTCGAGAACCACGATAGAGCACATCGAAAGCAAAATTGATAAATCATTGTTATCGTTTACAGATCATTTGGGACAAAAATGAAAAGAAAAAAACTACCTTTTATTAAAAAATTTGAGAGATTTTAAAAGGTTCTAGATTCCAAAAAATCATATTTTCGAAAAAAACGTCTGAAAAAAAACTACGTGTCTCATATTTTTTGAAGTAGATGCGAAAAAAAATTAACCGATTCAAATCTAAAATTTGAGTGTAAAAACGGCATGGAATGACCCATATGGACTATTAGGCCGAAATACGTGCGTCAAGAATGCACCGCAGAGAATCAATCCCTGAATTCTACGCTAGAATATCACAGCTTCACAGGTTATCAAGCAGAGATAACCCTGATGCCATAATGAAAGAATTAGAAAAATTAGGCATTGCCAGTTTCAGGGTGCCAATTCTCGAGTTCGCTCGAGATTCGGTCGAGCGCTCGAGATGTTCGAATGATCGACTCGAACGAAACGAAAAATTGGTATTCTCGAGATCGATCGACACGGCTTTCGAGCGGCATCTCGTATGAAACTTGCATGCAGTATTGCCAAGTTGCTCTGTTCACTTATAAGCCTAACAGAAAGATAGCTGTTTTAAAAAATGCGAAGGTTTTAAAATAAGTGAATGGTATGAGTTATATTTACCATTGATTTTGAGATAAGGCGCTTTCAGTATTATTCACGTTTTTGTCTTCAAAGTTGATCACATTTTTTATGTATGATATTTAAAAAGAATTGTATACTATAATTGTATGTTTTTTACGATTTTTCATTAGTTTGATTGATTCGATTTTTTAATATACTATTTCATATATAGGGTGTATCTTAAGCCCCGGACAAGAGACATACCGTTAGATCCGGCGTGAAAAAATAAAAATATTGGCGTTAACAA
>JARQTH010000731.1:186359-258983 GCA_030142595.1 Trachelus iudaicus | reverse complement strand
TCTTCGAGATTTTAATTTAGCCTCAATTTTATATTTTCCATAAGTTTTGAAAGTAAATCAAGGTCCAATAATATTTAGCTAAAATTGAGATGCTGCACGGGTGTCAAGTTGGAACTGCACTTTATCGCCTAAAACCGTAGCGTTGTAATACATCTGGTTACTCATCTCCTCATTGGAGAGAAAAGCCAAAAGAAAGAAGAAAGGCTGACACATCTCCTCATTGGAGGAGTGAGTCATAAAGAAAGAACGAGAGGAAGGAATTATACGGTTGAAAGGAAGACTCATCACATTTTCATAACTTTATTTCAATATCACTAACATACATTAATAGGTGAGATTGCTAGCCCAACATAGATACATTAATTGATTCAGCGCAACTGTGAAATGATATAATCTAGTTGTCTTAATGCTACATTAATCATACGTAAAATGATAGGACGGTGATGCATATCGCGTCTAAAAAAAAGTTGTTATGTCCCGTTTAATCTGTCTGGGTCACTCGCATTATTATGTTAATAGAAACAGTTGTCTGCAAACCTCTTAAATAATATAAGGCGAAGCCGAGCCGAAGATGGAAGAGAAAGAAATCATTAAACGCGACACAAGATCGGATATTCCAATGAATCGGTATATACAAGGATGTTCGTATAGTGGTTACCAAATGCAATCGAAAATACGGCTTTGCAGGGTGTACAGTAAAAAATCGAGTTCACACGCCTATTCTCATTTCCCACTTTTTTGGGTGCTTTCACTTTCTCGCATACACTTTCATTTCAGTTATATCCTTTGGACTACAATGATTCTGCTAATAAGACGCCTTGTTTTTACATCTTTTCTGTTTCATATTTTTTTTTGCATTTCTCTTTGGGAACACGTCGTTACGATTCTACGCAGCAGCCAACATTTCAAGTGTTCGGTAACTCAAATGGAGTAACCATATATGCTGTACATACGTGTATTCAATATATTTATTCGCGTTATGCAATATATATATATATATATATATATATGTATATGTGTGTATATATTCATAATGTTCCTCCTTTCCTTTTGCCTGTCGTTGTACCTCGTTTGTGTGTATTTATAATAATTTTCATGCGTCCCTCGACCGATAACAATCTCAATAAAATGTTGTTAATATCAGGAGACAACAGGACTTACACTTATTACCGATAGATTCGTTTTATCAATACATCAAAGCATGTTTCGTAGGCCTATCAATATAGTCATAGTAAGAATAGTAATGGTAGTAGTCGTAGTACTTGTTTCAATAGCGGTAATAGTGACAGTAACAGTATCAATAGCAATGGTAAAATAGATCGATAGATCGTTCGATCAACAAATTGGATAAAGACTAGCGCTAATATCGAGTAACTGGGAGAAAAACAGCGATAAATTAAACGAGAACCAACGTTAAAACGTCAAATTGTTAATTTCATTACTGATCTTGCGTTGTTGGCTCTGCATTCTCCCTGCAACTCTCACAAATTTAGAGATTCCGCAGCTTCGATCGATAATTCGAATTTCAGCCGCCGTACGAATCGGCATCGTTATTAGATTTTCCGCGATGTTCCCACAACCTTCTAGCTTTTCAAAATTGAATCCACTGGTATCGCCTCTCAATCCAAATTAAAAGTTCGCTCTAATCGCATAACAATTTTCCTATGACTCCCCTAATTTTGTCTTCTCTAATATTGCAATTAATTAAATCGTTTCGATAAAATAATTTCTAACTTTAATATAACGTTTTTTTCTCTTTAAATCCACGAACCATCCGTTACCGGAATTGGCTCTCCGATGGGCAACGATGTATCTTAATTTTACATGACGCCGCGAATTCCGTCGAAGTTGCTCAGCAGAGCAGCCGGTGCTGTCTCGTGTCCACTCGGTGCTGCTCCTGGCGCCGGTGCTCCGGGTGCTCCGGGTGGTGCTGGTTGTGCCGGTGGTGAGTAAGGAGGATAGACTGGCGCCTGCGGAACCGGTGCTGATTCGGGCATGAATTTCGCTGAAAGAAAAGAAGAATGACATTTTATTACGTTCTCACGTTGGCAGGTCTTGCCTGATCACTGGGACCGGTGCTCCTACCACCGAGTACCGTGTTACCTAAATACCTAAAATGCTTTGTGGAGTATCGCGAAAGAGATTTCTTCGAGTTTCCTATTTTCCAGCAAATTAACGAACAAACATATTTTCAAACCCACAATCCAAAAGAGGGTTAAAACTTCGAATGATTTCACAATGGGCAAATTAACGCGAGACTTGTCTGATCTCAAAAACGAAAAAGTGTCGACACTGCTCGTACACGTAATACACGTCATCTGGTAGGACATACGATCCCAAACGATCGATTGTCATCGGTGCGTGTTATGTGTCTGCCCACCGTGGACACGGATACGCGTGATTGTCCGACGTGTGTAATTCGCGTGATAAGAAAATGCCATGGGAGAAAATTCATGTGATAAAGAAAAATGTCTCACGGGTGATAGTGTATCATATCCATGTGTTGATAAAACATGCGCATAGAAAAAAAAGCTACGTCGTGCACAGCCATCTCGATGCTTCATTTTTTTAACTTCCTTCTTTTCCCCACTCTTATCACTCAAATTAATGATCCTAATCTTTTATTTAAATTTTATTACCAAAAAATTACACTCTCTGCTCGGTGTCTTTTCGTACTGTCTCTCTGTCCTTCTTCCTCAAACGCCGTCTTGTTTCTCTTACCTGATTGCGACGCCTCTTAATTATTGCTTAAAATATATATCGATCCTCTTGATCCACTTTGTTCCAAGTTGTTCCTGCGACGTTCATCGAGCCCCGTGTCGTTGCTGGGGACTTAATTACTAATCGAAGCATCCATTGTACTGCCGGTCAGGATCATGATACGTTTCACGTAATAATTAAAATTGACTCGATGAGGGACATTCAATTTTTCTTTTTCTTCTTTAATTTTTTTTCCACGTTCGTGACCAGTATATACAATTCACTCGTGTCCTGAAAACCGCTACTACGTTTTTCGTCTACGTACTGTAATTTTATTCGATACTGTACAGTGTTCAAAGCAGCATAATCATGAAGTATGTCAATCATCAATATATTGTATTATATATATATATATATATATTTATATATATAGCTAAATGTTTATAGATAATAAACATTGTTTAATCGCTTTAACGCTAATCCCATGACGGGCACCATTTGCTAGTCGCGCGATCTATTGTTTTGTTCTAGCATGGCGTTTTCTTTGAAATCGCCATACTTGAAAATTTTATCCACGTGGTCCCCGACTGACAGTTCCCAGAGCAAATGATAAAGAAAGTCAAGTAACGGGGGGGCAAGGCTCAATATCACGACGACCGTCCGCACCGATCCGAAATTCCAATTGATTTTCAAAGATTCTCATAGACGAGAAACCGAGACGAGAACAAGAGAGATAAGAAAGAGTTTTTAAGAGAAGCAAACTATAGATCGCCGAAGGGAACATTCGAAAATGGCGCCCATCGCGCATAATCGCATACAATTGGGTAATCAATAGATTTTGGGCGCGATTACAGGTATCGATGACGAGAATGATCTCTCCTTGAACGGATGAGAGCGATCTAAACTGACAATGTGATTTCTTGGGCCGTATTTAACGGGGAAGAGAGTGAGAAATGGCGCTGCGGGGATTACAGAGAGAGAGAGAGGGGGGGTGGGGGTGGGGGGAGGGGCAATTAATTTATGGGAGGCAGCAGCGCGCTGTTTCTTTAATTGAGTCAGTTGGATGTAATTCCCGTTTTAAAAATCGTCTACCTGTCACATGGAAATATTATTAATTTACATTGAAATTTCTCTAAAATGCCGGCAAGACAAATTTCTTTTTTTCTTTAATTCTTGATAGTCTTTAAACATATACAACATCGGTAGATAATTTTTAAGCCTTAAAATTTACCTAGATATCTTGAATTTTCAAGCGCGAATCTCATTCCTTTTTTTTAAATTTTCGAACTGCGCTCTTTGTCTTTAGCTTTGTTTTATTTCCCTATTCTCTCTCTTTCCCTCTCATGCACACTATCGTTCCTTCCTCTTCTCTCGCGCTTCCGATCAATAATAATTATTCCTAACAGGTAATCCTTGCGTAATCTTGATAAACAATACACAATATAAACGTCACCTCACGCGTGGACGCTAAATCAGAAAGAGAAAAACAAGAGAAAGAAAGACCCGTTGTCATTTAAAAAATATCACTTATCAATTGCTCGTTGTGCCTGATAATAAGAAAACTGTGCATTATCCTCTATCCCAAATAATCAAATTCTGCAAGTTCTTCCTCTTTGGCTCTCTTGATTTTAATCAAAAGCCGATGTGTCTCAATGTCCTCGAGTATCGTCAACGCGGTACCAAAAAACGTAATGGGCGCGCAGCACGTCAAAGCAAAATGCTTCTTTTTATTTGTAATTTAAAAAAAAGTCCCTACGTCACGACTATCAAACTTTTCATTATCAATAAAACATCCCATAATTCCACACGCACACACACACACACACACACGTGGGCGCGCGCGCGCGTTTTCTCATTCGCACACAGAGAATCTGACACGCACACGCACACTCTCTTTTTCCTTTTCCCTCTTATTCTTTAAGCTTTCCCAGTTGGTATCACTTGCATTCCATGGTAGCGCGGACGAATGTGTTGGGGCCGAATTGTTTGTTTGCCTATTGCGCTTTATTCAGTTTTGCGTGTCGCTCCCTCCGACGGTTTTCGCTGAAAATAACCCAATATCCAGATATTTTAGAGAGAAAAGTGAAAAGGGGCGGCTGCTGGATGCTAATCAAAAATTAAAGGCGACGGGGGGCGGAGGGTGGGGAGAGAGGAGGAATTACGCAACGGAACGTGACGTAACGGACGTAGGAAAAAGAGACAGAGTACATATTGATATTGATAAATAAATGCGATAGAAGATTCGAATCTCCGTACACGAGACTCGTGCAGTCTTGCCAATCCTTCTCGAGAAACTTCTAGGGACTTTTCTTCCGCGAGGGACTTTAACCGCGGCTCGATAATTCTCTATATCTATACAGATATACTCCGGCTCCATTCACTATATCCCTGTGTCGCACTTGCGCACGTTCGCCAAGGGACAATCGCATGCAACTGGGTCACGAGGACCCGATGCCCCTTTTTTTTTTCACGGATCGGAGCAAAAGGATTCATTCGGATAAAAAAATGCAATAATCCAAAATGGCTGCCCGGTACATGCGTGTCCACGGATATTCACCCGTGGTTAATCAAGATAAATCAATTTCAGACAGCCACTTTTTGAGGATTATGACTTTACTATTTATTCTTTTTAATTGGTACCAAAAAGGGATAAAAAAACCGCCCGTCTTCCTTATTCTATCGAACGGCATTCTGGCATTCGCGCCGAATTAACATAGCGGCCAACAAAAGCCATGCAATTTCTACCGTGAACGTACATCGATACACGACTACTTACATTTCTCAAAAAGGATAATGAAAAAAAAAAGAAACCCAATAAAATTAGATATAGATAAGAAGTGAAAAAAGTTCATGAAGAAGAAGCCATGCGTTAAGCATGAAGATCGTCCCAGATGGAATTATTTTTTTTATGTATCCGCATATCAAAAATATTCATATATAATATATGGTGTCTCTCGTCAATGATTTATCAGAGTATCGAAAGGTCTAGTGAATAAGACAGTAGAAAAATGAATAAGAACCGAAATGTTATTTCATGCCAAAGTAATGTATGTTTTAGCGTGTATGTAAAAAAAAAGCGAAAAAGACAGCAGCGACCGAGACGTTTTTAAAATTCATCCTTCAAACGTAATTTCGCAAAGTCGCTGAATTACCTGAAGAGATAAGAGACGTCTCTGGTAATCGCGAGGCGTCCTTTTTCTTTTCTTTGTTCGCGACAAAGGTACAGTGAAAAGAGAAACTCGAACAAGTATAAAGAAGGTGTTGGACGTGAGTGAAGAGTTTTAGTAATAAAGACTAGAAAGTTTTAATAAATATATTGAAAGGGTGAAAGACGATAGCTTACCGTTACCGGAGAATGCGAATGGGGTGCGAACGAAAGAGTTGGAGGAAAATTGAAAATTGACAGACGTTTCGGTTCAAGGGTGTTTCTGTTCTTGTCTGTTGATCTTGTTACTGTTGTAAGTGGGAGAGTTCGATCTTGTTCATGTGATGTCCATCGCGTTACGATATTCTGATGGCATCGATATTTCTCCAGCAACTCAAAGTATCGTATGGATGGACATTATATCATTTTTTCAATTTTCAAAAAACCATCAAAACATCGTGACCGAGCCTGGGACTCGCTTCGAAAGATAGTAGGATAAATCACGGCAGAACGATAGACAGACACATAACAACAGTATTAGCCTTGAGGAACGAATAATTAAAGTCGCGTCCTTGCGTTTTGTCCGTCTTTCTTTTTTTTTTCTTTTCTGTTTCGAAAAGCATAAAGCAGCCAATGACCCACGAGCGGCGAGAATCATTCTCTGCTTTAGTTTTCGAAATTTGGATGATACACATTATACGAGGTTTACTTGAAAAGAAGACACGATGGGCTGCGTTGAAGATTTACAAAAAAAAAAAAAAAAGAAAGAATGAAACTAAATTTTTTCCTAATGTCAAAATTCCATGTGCACCGAACGAAACTGACAGTTTTTCTTCTTTTCTTTGTAAACTCATCAACGAGCCCCGGTGTTAGAAAGATTAGCGACAGTACACCAGCAAACCTATACACAACGGGTAGACACTTAAAACCATCCTAAGAGAACAATAATAATATTAATCATAGTGACAATAATAATAATAAATAGCAATAATAAAAAGTCGAAACGAGAAAGAGAGTCAAAGGAAATAAAAGTATAACGGAATTTACTTTTTTTTTTTTTTCATTATAAAGAAAAAAAAGAAAAGGAACGTCGGTTCAAGTCATATGTTCATATATATAATGATTATACTCCTACACAGAGACACAATATCGCGTGTTTCTACCTGACTGACTCACACACAAATCTCTTCCACCAATCAGCGCGCCTACATGAAGTTCGCTAGACGAAAAAAACACAGAAAGATAGACGTTAGATGCCTGGCTCCCCCATTGGATCTTGGATCACTCAATCATTGCTAATTCTTTCATTTAGAGTAGCTAAAGTCAGTCCCGCAGAAGAGCGTGGCGCTGATATTTGCAAAAGTGTAATCAGAGTCGAAAACTCTCCAGTTAATTCATAAATAGTACTCTTTGACCACGTGAACTTTCTTTTTAATTCTATAATTATTCGCCCTCGTAAATATGAGCCCCACGGTTTTGCGAGACAGACTGTATTTCAATCTCTTTCTCTCTTTTTCATTCGCTCTGTCATTCAACGGTGCCAGAAAAAGAAAATCAAAGACACTCAATTTGACTTTACGTCAAAGCACAAACATGACGGCAGCACCAAAGTCGCGCCAAACTGTAGTCATACAGAGTCATCATTTTTATTAAATGCAACGAGTAAATTATCATAGAGTAGTTTCACGATCAAGATGTCCTACGATGAATTCGTAATCGCAGATATATGATTACTAGACACATATGGGTGCTATCCGTGTAAGCAGCGTGTCCCGCTGAACCTTAATTACGTACCCGCATCATCAGGGCTCAAAGAGTTCTTACGAAAGTCCACAATACAGTGCGCCTAATCCCGCAGCACGAATTCATCGTGATCAACACGATCAGCACGTTCAACACGCTCAGGTACATCGAGGTACACATAACATTGAACTTCTCTACATTCAATACCCCTATGTCCAGTGTGTTCGTTCTTTCGAAACATTAATTAACGTAATACCGATATATAAATTCCGTTTTACTCACCAACGATGACCGCCACTATGATGAGTCCAATGACGCCCATGATGATCATCATCTGTTCGAAGTTAAGATACAATTGATTAGGCCAACTTTGAAAATCTATAGAGATCAGCGAGCAAGTGTCAAAGGTTAACGCACCTTTAGATTTTGTAGCCAGAACTTTCTCTTCAACTTCCCTGCCTGCTGTTCAAATTGCGACGCTCCCTGCTGCAGGGCGTCTAAGAGAAGCGAGATAGAAGACTTTGACGTATTACTTTTTTTCAAAATTTAATTGATAAAATTAGTCTATTGTACGATTGTATGATCAATGGATATCATTTACCAGCTCGGTTGTCCAATTCGGACAGCTTGTGATCACGATCCAAGACCTTCTCGACGTTCGTCTTCATAATGTCGACGACCTCATCGACCTGAGCCTGCGTCTGCTGCAATCGTTTCTGAGACGCGATTTGCTGTGGCGTCCTGGGACCACCGACGATCCCATCTTCGCCAGCTCCGGCAGCCGCTGCATCCGGTCCCAGACCGCCTTCTGTGGCCCTGTTACAGGATCATCAGATTTTAGATGAAACACAGTCAATTCGATATAGTGCCTAATAATTGTAATCGGTCCATTGTCTGTTATCGGCTCTGTGGAATTGATACTTTGTTTCTTAATCTTCCATGGGTATTTTAATATGGCCGCAGGGTGTGCTACCCCAGTGAACCACTCCTGCTATCCCTGCAATCCAACCGGCCAGTAGTCAGCTAGCTAAAAGGGCAGAGTTCACGGCCCGGTTATGCCCGCGCACCCGGCACGAGTTTCAACTCCAAGTAAATCTAGCCAATGGCCATTGAGCTCAATGATAACGTCACCGGAGTCCTGATTCTCCTGGACGCGTCCTGGTCGATCCTCTGGCTCCTGTGCCCAATTAATTTAGATCAATCCCTGGCACATGTCATGTATCCCAAGTGCGCATCTTCGCACGAGATGAGAAAGAAAAAGTTGAATATCCCAAGATCCTCCAATCTCTTTACGCAATTAACAACCTTGCGTAATTGACAAAGGTGATCGATCGGGAAAGCTTCTTCCCTTTTTAATTAATTGACCACTGAGAACAAAAAAAAAAAAAAGAAAAAAAACTCCATGACACAAATTGCGTTTCACTATCATAACTATCGATGATCTTTGTTATCCCTTTCATCCCTATGGATATTGATATCATTGGCTTCTGATCCCTCGAGGAAATCTCATGAGGATCAAGACTCATTTGTTACGGACGTCATATAAGACGTAGATCATTCTTTTTCTTTTTTATTTTCCATTTATCTATCCTCCCACCTTCCCTCTGTAATCTCCCTCGTCCATTCGTTTTACCGAAAGACCTAAGAGGATATCGGTGGAAATATTCTCTCTATCATTGATTATCTAAATATAGAGCGGCGTACATGACATCTATCCTCTGGAGGATTGGCCCGCTTACATTTTGCAACGATAGGAGAAGTCAAAGGAGCTACGTGGAGTAATGGCAAATTTATTTAGACAGAACGAACCGATCGCGGCGTGGTGACGCCTCGTCAGATAATCGTCAAAGTATTTTCGTACATCTGCAACGCGATGTCACATTTCGCTATGCATAAATATTCTTATCAACGTGACTGGTAATCTTCAGAGCGGCAAACCGCCGTCTGATATTTCATGGAATTTTGTTAAGAGACACCCGTTGAGTTCAGCCAAAAGGAAATCGATTTCGCGAGAAAGCTCGTGGAAATTGCGTCTTAAAACGCGCCTTGTTACGCACGCTTTTCTCCTTCCAACGATAGACAAAGGGATCGGTATGTTTTCACATTGGCTGCGTAAACTAAAGATCTAGGATGTCATTTATTTGTCCTGTCGCTTGGTGAAAAAGAGACAAAAAGTTTGATCGTGCACAGAGAGTCAAAATGATACGATACTCGCACAGGAAATCGATACGGGATACTTCCTGTGTCATTAGGCCGTGCGCCACTTGCTCTACGAAAAGAGGATACTCGAATTTGTTGATTTAACGGGAGAGGATTCTCTGACGAGCCTGTGACCCAGAAAGAAAGAAGACAAAGAAATCGACAGAAATCGAGCGAGCAAATTCACTGGTAAGAATAGAGAACATAGAGAAACGAGCAATCGATAACGGGCCAAAGGCTCTTAAGAATGAAACCACCTCGGCAAAACTTCAACGGGACATCGATAAACTCCGGGAAATTCCTAGAGACCAGCGCCAGGCATTGTACGTTATTCTCGAGGAAATCACCGTGAACAGACACACAATATCCCGACAGGCTACGTGGAGATAATTTGACCCTTTGTGGCTGACAAATCCAAGCTCGCTGCTGACGCGCGATAAGAACAACCAAACCGTGTCGATAAAATAATAAAGCGAGTCAATCGTATAGGAAAATGTAATCGCTTGAAAAATGATTCCTCTTTGCGTAGAATTATGTCATTTACTCACATATTTCCGTAGCGTCCGGTTGAGCTTCAGAAGATTGAACGATCAGGGTGTTTTTTCGCACGATCACGTAGTTTCAATGCGACTGCCACTGTCGGGGTGCTTCGGTATTGATGAATTTTCCAGCGACGTCTATTCGAGAGACGCCGGCGCGATATGTATCGCACGATATGTCTCGCTGGGTCAACCGTCACCTTCCAGTTTGAAAGTATCGCGTCGACTGAGGCACGAGCTTCGTGAAAAACGGCAGAGAGGTTAGTCGGACGACAGGAGTGACGTTTTCAATGAAATTTTCACACGGGTAACTGTCTAATTAAATGTCCTGTCGCAAAGGGGTGAAATTTCGTAGCAAGGTTATCGAAGGGCTTTCGACCTATCGAGGACTGCACGGGCGTCGCGACGCTGTCCCGATTACTGCGTCTAGTTGCGATCATGCGCAATGCCACCAGTCAATACACGGGTCCGTCCCAAAATCCTTTTGCACGGGCGCAAATGTCCACGATATACTACCGTCCATCGCGGTCGTCATACTTTATTTATACAATCGACAGGACTGGCGTTTCGCGTTCGCACGGTGATTATCGCTGCGAAATTAACTGGATAATCGCGGATACTCGACAATGGATTTGCAAATTCATTATGGCAACAGGATTTTCAACATGACAAGACTATACGGTGAATTTATTGCAACTGTTTTTCGTAGAAATAAACTAACGATTATTTTCGGTAGAAATAGAATTTTCTCCGTGAATATATTTTTTCGGGTTTGGTGATCGTTGGAATTCCGAGCCACTTGGCTTTTTTCAATTTTGTTTATATTTTACGATGCACAGAAACGGGATCTAGATAACGTGTCAAGGAAATTATTTTCTCTTTCCTCGAAAGAATATTTTTTCCAGATTATTTCAAATTTCTTATACTCTGAATAGACAACGTAGATGTTTAATGCTTCTATTGGAATTAAATGAAAAGTATTATTGCATCATAGAAATATCTTAAACCATTCAAAAGTTATTGTGATTAAAAGTGCCATAGCGTAGCCAATTCGCCAAACTAAATGCGGATTGGGTTTGTGACGTGTTGTGTCCTTTTTCGTACGAAAATGTCCATAAGTCTATCCTCTGTTCTACTGGTAATCAATATAGGAAATTTCGGAAAAGCTGCTGTCATATTTAGACAGCATATGTGGCGCCATCTATGTAACAACGCTTGAAACTGTTCAACGTTCGACAAGGTTCAGCCATTTTTTAGAAGATGGCGCCACATAATTTGTCTAGAAAATACTGTCAATTACCCGGCAAATTTACGGACCTACATTAAACTTAAAATTTATTTGACATATTTAACATATAATATTCATCATATACATATCTGGTTATGAAAAAGTTTAAACAATGCTATCGAGTCTACCCAAACGATACATGGAACTGTTTCGTTAAACAAATTGTTGCTATTGCGTCGATTGACTAATAAGTGTGAAAAAAGTATTTAAAAATCCTTGTAAGTCTCTTAAAGAAATATCGGACGCATAGTAGGTTTACCGGGCCTCTGAATGTATGAGTAAACTCTCGATAATATAAGTGACGTCATTCACGACGCCATCTTTCAGTCATATCTGTGTTCACCGTGTTTCATGTATAAGACTTTTACTCGTCATCTTAATAATTGCAATTAAAAATAGAGAATACTAGTTTTTCCTGCGTTGCTCTAATCAAACTATAACAAACTGTAAGTGCTCACGATCAGTGATAAATTAAAGGGATTATACATTTCTCCTGATATCCAATGTTACACGATAAGTCCCGTCTGTAGTTGAAATGTCAAACGTATATGCATATGTGGGATAACGATTACCGAAACCTATCCGTCCAGCACAAGTGTGCCGCGTTTACTTAAATTTTTATCAAGCTTCTGATACGGGCTCTGTAAAGCTTCTATTTATTTTTATCGTTGCGTTTCTCAAGTTTCTTGAAAACAGATGCTTTGAGGTTATGGGCGTGTGCTGACGAACTCAAGTACTTAATATTTAAACTCCTGGAGAAGGATACAAAACCGCGATCGTTAACCGTACGAATTTTGTACAGCAACATATGGTAGAAAATTGTCGGATCAAATGTAGCCAAGAGGGATATTGATTTATAATCATATGATCATATTGGTTTTAGAAATATGGAAGGTAGCGGATATTCTGGTGAAGGCGAGGTGGGTGGACCGAGAACTCCACAGCAAGGTGCATCTTCAAAGAAATTGCAGCAGACTCAGGCAAAGGTGGACGAGGTCGTGGGAATCATGAAGGTCAATGTGGAGAAAGTCTTAGAAAGGGACCAAAAACTCTCAGAGCTGGACAATCGAGCAGACGCATTGCAGCAAGGTGCTGCACAGTTTGAACAGCAAGCTGGTAAACTGAAGCGAAAGTACTGGTGGAAGAATTTGAAGATGATGATAATCATTGGCATTATCTGCGTTGTAATCCTAATCATTATTATCGGTGAGTCGATACCTACCGATCCATTGTGATTTTATGCTTTGCATGCAATTCGCTACTCCACCTGTTACGAATAAGCTCCAAGGTCGTAAGCAAAGACTCACAAATTTTTCTTCTGTACAATTTTTAAACAGCTTCGGTAGTACCAAGTAGTTCGTCGGATCCTGGACCCTCGGAACATTGAATACTTCTGTATTGAAATCCAACAACAAAAGCATACCAACAATTAAACGATAGAACTTCGATCGAGCTACATGAACTTCTTGATGTAACAAGCAGCTCGTTACTATCGCATTGAACTAACCAACATAACAAACAGCCACATTCACAAACATAAAAATACAACATTCGCCAATTCGTTCGTAGTCGAAAGAGTTTTCAAGATCTTTTTTTTCTACCTTACACGAACGCACAAATATGATTAAAACATACAATACTTTATATTTAACTCGCCAAACGGATGTTGGGTGGTGTGTACATTATAACTAGAAATAACCGAAATGGCGAGAATCATTCTACAATTCATTCGTGTGGACAATGTAATTGTGGAATAATATTTTGGATACATATACATAAATATTAATACGGACTCAACCAATCTAAATTCCTGAACGCCGTACCGTTACGATACATATTGTACTATTGTCAATGATATTTAATATATATTACTATTTCTATACATTAATTCAATGATTCTACTTAATTTATATCCCTACACCGAATCCTTGGATGCATCATCCCTTGCAATAGGGATATCGCAAGTTTAAAATGTACATTTACCAAATAACACGGCCAACTATCTAATCGAATATCACGAGTTTTATTCAGTATAGCCGATGAATTTAAATGCTTACAGAATATCAGTGTATATCATTACTTGCACTATAAATTTTCAAAAACAATGATGTCATTTAGTAAAAAAAAATGTATTGACAAGTTACGTGATCAGCAGCATGATAAATAACAACAAAAAATATATAATTGCCATTATAATAAGAAACTCGAGTATTTTGTTAGTACTTATTTTTCTTTTGTAACGTGTAGAACATTCCTACAAATAAATATTCATGATCCGTTGTCCTCTGGGTGAATAGAGACGCGCCTCTCCTAGACCTTCTATAACGCGAAAGCTTCGCGGAAAACCGTGTGATTCGATGTACCAATGATTTTACATTTATAACTAGAAATTCTTGATGCTTCATCTCGCTGGATAGAAATTCTTGGCACAGATTTGAAATTCGAAAGGAAATTGTCCAACGACGTCTCACTCTCTTCGATTCTTTATAACGTGAATATAATATTACTTGCGCAAGAGCCGCTTGAGTAAATATATCCAAATATTGCAAAAGTGACATGTTATCAATATATCAAAAATTACATATTAAATCAATCATACTCCAACGAATACTAAAGTGCCTGATAACTGAAATTGAATAGTTAACTACTCGATAACACTCAAGTCGCAAATCAAGTCGAAAAATCAATGACAGTCGATTACCTAACAACAAGAGTGTACACGGCTATATTCGAATCGGCATCGATCGAACGTGGCTTCGTAGTACCGAGCAAGAGAGGACAGACAAGAATTCACCGATGGAAGTGTCGCCAAGTCTGAAATTAGTAAAGGAAACCTGCCAAGGTATAGTCAGAGTGTCTACAGGTGCGACAATATTTGACTGGGCCAGTACTGAGCCGCTGTCATACCTTGTGCCAGACAAAAGGAGTTTCTTGCAGAAGAGACCTTGATAGTGTCATTCGATAACAATAGTCATTAAACTGACGTTTGTATCTTCGAAATCTTTGATATCGAGTCACGTAACTGAGAATGAATCCCTTCCTTAAGGTGGACTCGTTCGGTTGATTTCGCGCGACACAACACCCAGCAGACGACGACGACGACTGTCGTGGCGTCCCTCCGACAGACAAGAAGCGTATCTGAATACGTGCGTACCGATTCGTATGTAATACCAATGTGTCTCGCTGTGCTCTCGACGACGGAGGCTCTATAGCCGTTTTTATTTTCTCGCAAACCTCAGAAATCTCAGCAACTTCATTCATTCACCTATCAGTCGAGTGACGACCGTCCTGCCGGACAGACGGAGACACGCCAGTCACGCGTCTCCCAACGTCAACGGTTTGGTTATCCGCTGCTCTTGGAAATATCTTCCTTCTGTCGTTGTTCTCGTTGTCGTCGTTGTTCTTGCTGTTACCGTTAATACTCCTGGCACGCAATTCCTCAGTGGCACTTATTTCTTTGAAGATTCGCGACCACCTCGTGCCTGTAGGTGACAATCAGTTTTCACCTTCTTTCGTGTTTTCCGAGCGAAAAGTTATCTGTGAAAAATGCATAGCGAAACTTTGATTTCGTTTTCCTAGTCATCGTACGTGTCGGTTGTGTATGTTAATTGTCGATGACATCAATTTGATTGTTGATGACAGTGAGATTTTGCGGATATCGATTCGCGTGTAGTTTATGTGCTTGGCACGAACGATTGGACGAAACCTGAGTGAAAATATCTGGATACACGTGTTTTCTGTAATATTTCTTGAGGTTAATGGTGCGTCGAACGTTTTTCTTCGAGTGGAGTGAAATTTATAAATTGAGTTAGCCAATTATGCGTCAACGATACTTCGTTACCAGTGGAATCTCAATTTTGTTGTTTCGAGAACGGCTCTCTTCTCGTTGACAAGCGTATCTCTCTCTCTCTCTCTCTGGAGGTGAACAGAGAGAAGTTACAGGTCGCGCTTAGCGTTCGAGCATTAGTGCAGGCAAACATTGAGCATTCACGCCGTTAAACTCGTGATAAGAGGAACGGAAAAATGTTTTCTTCCGATGAAGCCAGAGTAGCCACGCGCGCCATCGGAGATGTGCCATTTTTGATTGTGTCAAAGTAAAATAGACACAGGGTTTTCACAAGAATAGAAAAAAGGAAACACTGGTGTTATTAAGTTTGTGAAATATTTGTCATTCCTAAACACAGAAAGAGAGAGAGAGAGAGAGAGAGGGAGGGAGATAAAGAGAGACAATTAGTCCGAAGAAGAAAAAATATTCTGCATAAGTCAAATATCTTCTGCCAGTAAGAAACATTCCCGTAGGACTAGATACAAGAAGATCAAAATGGCATCGGCTCTTAGAAATCTTGACGAAGAATATGGGCTGGGTTACCAGAACACATTGGTGAGTATTGTGCTATTTTTTTCCCAGCACTTAAAACCTCTTTTTGATTCTCAGAGCACAGATCGTTTGACGTTTCGAAAATTTATGAGAAAATACAAAATCGTTTACACTGTAGTGACGAGGGAGAATCAAAGTGCAGAGTTCAAGACAATGTCGCCGACTGTTGCAGACTGCTGTCACTCGATTTCCGGCGTCTTGCAGCGTCTCGACGCACCTCGTTTTATTCTTACCTCGAAACCAAAATAGTTCAGCCGCGAATATTGTTCCTGGCTCAACCACGCGCTTGGTCTCTTCGCCTATAATAATTCCGGCTTTCGTTATCACGGGCTATCCAGGATGAAAGGTCCACTCGATAAACTTGACCCATAGCTAAGACAAATTTCTTCATTCAAGAAACAAATAAAAATTGCATGAAAAAAAATTAAAAAAGCACGCACGTGCTTTGTCAAGAATCATACGTGGTTTTACACATTGTGCCAAGTTATCGTTTGCTTCGGTGCAGGTAGTCACGACGAGAGTGACTCAGAAGATTGTTTATTAGTAAGAGGTAAAATGAGAGGAAAAGGAAAAAAAGGGAACCAATGGTGCCCAATCCATTTCCAAATCCACTCCTCCGTATGGAGATCTCTGTAAGGAGGTCCAACGATCCAATTAAATTCCCATTTGTCCATATATTTTTTTATTTCATCGGCCAATACCTTTTTCCTTCTTTTATCAATGTTACGTACCGATTGCGTGCGGCGAACCTCAACTTATTTTATGCAATTTCGTAGGACGAGTTTTCTCGTTCGTCAATGATTTCACCTGAAAGACAAATCATCCGGGCGGATTGCCTCTTACGCAATTCTATTCCTCTGCAGTCCCACCCTGTTATTATCTTTTCGGTATCAGACGTAACAAAGAATTCGCGTCTCTCGAAAATTTTACTTCGCTCATAGAGCCGATTGAACTTAAAGTTTTTCACGCACTGTTGCACATTTCAAGGACATCATCGACTGTCGACTGTTGCACAGAAAGATGGCCGACGACGATGGATAAGAGCCAAAATCATCCGCGAGCGATTTTGGCTTATCAGTTCCCATGACGAGTAGGTTGCATCATCAGACAAAGCCAAAAGGCACGTAGCTCGCGCGCAGACAAACAAAAATCAGTACCATCAAGAGCGATCCTTCTCAAACATTTTAAAGATGGCATGTTAACGATATTTTTTAGCTCTTATCAGTCGAACGAATTTTCATTCACGTGCGACATATGTAAACGCGTCATACGACGGATAGCGATGTTCCGGGAAAGAAAGTACTTAGTGAATTTGTTATCGGTAACTCCTACGAGGCTGATAAGGACAGCCGAATAATACGGTCAAGCGACAGTGTGTTGAAAATCGATGAGAGATAATAACTCTGACAAGATGTTCACGTGACAGAATCAACAGTGCTAAGTGATACTAATAATAATGTCAGGGCAAATACGTGTAGCTTCATGTAAACGAGCTCATCTCTTACTATATTTACTACTTACTGCTGCGGCTGAGCTTTGCCGGTTAGACGATTTACGTAGACTTTATGGAAAAAGGAAAACTTTGTTTACCCATTAAAAGGCACAACAAGCGCGGCTTTACTCGGTCGCCTAACCGAAACTTCAAAGCGATTTTAAATTACGCGGTTAACCGCCGCGTCGATGACGAGAGAACACGCGTGTACGTATTGTCGGTATGTTCTCTCCCTGTCCTATTGACTTATCAGGGTACCCTATAAAAATCCAAGATAAAAGCGCGCAAATATTGACTACACTGGCAACAATAACCACAACCAGACGTAACCGGTTCTACGGTATACGGTACGAATAATTAAACCCGTTCCGCGGGATATATACCAATCTTCACGTCATACCTCACATAAATAATCCATAAAATGAGCACACGTATATATAAATATATATTCTAAATTAAAATTGCTAAACATTGGGTAATACCCAAAACAGAAGTCATAGCCTCTCGGCGAGCTGAAATAGCAAAGTTCCCAGCTTCCTGGAGCGCTAAACCAAAAATTCACTAGATCTAGTTATAAAAAAAAGTCACGGGACGCGTGCGCAGAAGATCTGGTAAAATGTCATGACGTAAGGAGATCCACGTTATGTCAGCTGACTGACCTCTCTCACTCGCTCGGCTCTAGTATGCGATCAGAAAGGGCATTGGCCCGTCGCCACGTCTCAGTGTTAGGTGCCGTGAGACCAGTGTGAATTTTCAGGCACTCTTTTGGGATCGGCAGAGCTAGATTATTGACAAGCGAGCACTGGAATCGATAGGAGAAATCGATAAAATAATAAACGATAGTGCCTCCTGCCGGAGATGAATGAGAGATCCCCATTGATTCGAAGGACCAAAAGCTTGACACGAGGTCTCGGTGGAGCATCGATAGATTCTGTATGTATAGCTACTGCTGGAGCTCCCCTGTAACAGTGACGTAAGCACGATGACCTCGTGAGCGAATGCGCAAGCCCGACGTTGCCGACTACGTCGATCGCATCCAGAGTACAGAGTATTTTCTCACGGACTCTGTAGAAGCAGAACGTAAATGCGAGTTTCGCTCTGTTCGGAAATTAAAAATCAGGACGAATAAAAAGAATAAGAAGAAAAATACTAAACAGCTGCTGCCGACTGGATCTAAGATCCACAGAAGAGTCAGAAGATAGCCCCACTGTTCTTGCGAATGAATTTTTGCATATGGACAATCATAAATAGATCATCGATCGTCCGTCGATCCGTACCTAACGATTGCCACGTTCTTAAGACCTTCGTAATTTTATTAGACTTTCTTCGTATTTCTCTCTCCTGCTTCCACATCGGCCGGATAACACGCCCCCGTTTCTCCGATCAATGCACGTAATGCTCAGTAACCGAGACTGAAAATGGCAGTCGCACTTAAGTGACAAACGGGCATTCCGAAGAGCCGAGTAGCGCAAGTGGGAACGGCCAGTGTATCTACAAATTACGTGAAGCTTCTAAAAGTTCGCAGAGTGCACATCGAGAGACTATAGCTCGATAGAGTCTCGCGTCAAGTATAAAACATATGTATCTGACAGTTCGGATAAGACGAATGCTAGGGCAAAGTGACTGAGAGGTCTCGCGGGTGTGAAAGTTTCAAGATAACCGCTGAAACGTAGATATAGCTGAGAGATCATCGGAAGGGTTAACTCTGAAAGATGGCGCTCAGAAGTCTGGTAGCATCGGTTGCTGACGTTTCCACGAAGGTTCCTATTATTCTGCGCTCGTCGTTCATCGGGATGTCGTTCTCCACTGGTTCGAGCAGCGTCGACGATATGGTCGTCACCAAGGACGAGGTCGTCAGATTCATCTCGGACTGCTTGAGGAAGGCTGGTACCACCGAAGATGACGCGCTCACTGTCGGCCATCATCTTATGGTCGCGGATTACAGAGGTCACTTCAGTCATGGGATGAACAGGATGAAAATGTACGTCAAGGACATTGAGAGCAGGCTCACCGATCCCGCAGGGAAACCCACCATAATTACGGACTTTCAGGTTAGGACGTGGATCTCCTTGTTTCCATTCCTTTTTCTCTGTACTTGAGAAAGATCGGAGTCGAAGATTTGTTTGAAGATAATTTTTTAATTTTGATAATCCTTCTTTTTCTTTCATACGGAGTTATGGTTACTCTGACGTCAGACGCGGGACGAAGCAGCGCCGAGCGACCTCGCGGCAGCGTAACGAGCGATGGCCCGATAAGATATAAGCATGTTCTTGATTAATACGATTCACTTGTTTTTACGTAACAATTTGTACAGAGAAAGAGGGAAGGATCGCGTTGAATCTCGCGCATGAATATGCATGGGGATTGAGAGTGAAAAAATGCAGTACAAAGAAGGGAATAGAAAAATGCAACGACGTATCTTTCCAGGCGATCGCCCTCGTCGAGGGGAACAATGCGCTGGGTCAGATAGTGGGGAAGTACTGTATGGAATTGGCCATGGACAAGGCACAAAAGTTTGGCGTCGGATTGGTCTCGGCGAGGGGCTCCAATCACTTCGGTATTTGCGGATATTACTCTCTAATGGCAATGGAGAAGGGCCTCATCGGTTTGAGCTGCACGAACACGAGTCCCCTGATGGTGCCGACCCGAGCGAAGCAGGCCGGACTGGGTACCAATCCACTGTCACTCGGTATGAGCTCCGGGGATGACGAATTCGTGCTGGACATGGCCACCACTGCGGTGGCTCTTGGTAAAATTGAACTTGCGATGCGCAAGGAAGAGCCTATTCCCAAAGGATGGGCCTTAGATTCCGAGGGGAAGGTCACGTCAAATCCGGAAGACGCCTACGCCGCGAACCTGCTGATGCCGCTAGGAGGCGCCGAGGAGCATTCCGGATACAAGGGGTACGGTCTGGCGCTGATGGTCGAGGTACTTTGTGGAATTCTCAGCGGAAGCGAATTCGGGCCCAACGTAAGAACGTGGAAGTCAGGGGACCGCGTTGCCAATCTCGGCCATTGCTTCGTGGCGATCGATCCTGAGGCCTTTACTTCCGGATCCAAGGAACGGCTCGGCCGTCTTCTGGGACAGCTCAGGAATCTACCCCGTGCCGGGGAGAAGGAGATCCTGGTGGCCGGCGACCCTGAAAGACAGGCTATGGCCAAGGTCGACCGAGACGGCGGCATTACGTATCACGTGAATCAAATCAAGAACTCCGAAGAATTTGCCAGGCGCATGGGCGTCGAACCTATGAAGTTGACGCCCAAGAACAACACTTAGTTAGGCATACCTATATATTTATATACTTGACTCGTATGCTTGAAAAAATCATTCGTCTATCTTGATAAATATTTTCTAAATTATATTTTTCTCTATTTTCATACTATTTGCCTGTTGTACTGTACTACTGTACGTTTCATAGAGCGGGTTCGTTTATTAAAATTAATTTTTATGCCAGACTATAAATAACGTTATCTTATTTTATATACGCAATGACTCCGGCGGTTCGTTAAAAGACTTGCCGCTCGGACCAAGTGTTTGAACCGGCGTGCAAATGCCTAAGCCATATCAGAGTACGGATAATTAAATTTGTATATAATTCGAATGTCACAAAGTTACGCAATGCCCTATTTGTATATACATTTTTTTTTTTTTTGGTGATGGCAAAAATATTCTTCCGCGCTCCACTAGTCTGCCGTACAGAAGAAAAAGACATCTTTGTCGATTGATGTTCATGGCCGTACGGTGTAGGTGTAAGTAGAACGTCCCGGTAGGGAATCAGCCAGCGAATCGTCGTGCAGCAACAAACTGAGCCAACTTTATAGATAATGTTTACTCGCCGATCGAGTTCTCGTGTAATTCAATAATTTGATGGAAACTGGCGAGAGTCGCGTTCGCTCGGCTATACGGTGACGCAAGAGTTATGCGATTTGATTACCGTCAAAGATGACGACCTTGGCTGATGCCGCCTCGTCAAATCTCGATTACGCTACGCATACGTTCGCCAATCGTGCAGTCGATACGGACGTGCACGTATATATACATATCAATACATTAAGATACTCGTAACACCTCCGTATTGCAGTTTAAGCGATGCACGCGCTTCGCGCCAATGATAAACACAATGAGCGCGCCACTTTTTCTTTTACCTCAAGAAGAAAAAGAACTTGGCAGCCATATTTTGCTTGCTCACAGTGTATAACGAAGAAAAATTTGTTCCGATTGTGCAATAAATAATTATTTAACTTTTTCGCGACGTTACATTCCTTGCATCAATTCCTTATTCCTTCTGTGCAATCTTTAACGCGAAAGAACAGTTCCTGATAGACTGTCTCGAGTACTGATGACCCCCAGCTTCGCGTTAGGCTAGAAAATCGAGGGGTGGTTGACCAGAGGAGGCCATTTTTTTTTTTCTTGTCACAGTTCATATCGTTAATTCAGTAAACAGGGTTATCACGTAAATAATAGAGGCGTTCCGTCTCTGAGCGATTTGAAAAGTTCACGTCTTATCGTAACCATAGGTCACAAGACATCGACGTCCCAAGCCGACAGTCCTTGTATCGCAAATGTTTTCCAACGAGTCCCACGTAACGCTAAGAAGCATGCTAAAGATTCACGCGAAAAACATATCCAAGAAAATCGGTACGCTATGAAATTTTGAAAAATCAGCAGTCTAAATTAAAAAAAATTTTTTTCCATTTCCTTCTATTCGCATTCGTAATTCCCGCCGCGATAACCTCGCTCAGTGTGTCAGCGCGCAACGGAGAATAATAATTTTCATAGTAGAAAGTGACATTACAATTTTCTATTGAATAAATTGGCATATTCTTTGTCTTCATCGGCAATCAATACACGTTCTGGCTTTTATAGGTGCTATTACTAGACTTTCAATTAATTCTATTCATTGTTCCGTGAACCGATAGTCTTTACTGCCTGCGATCCAATCAGAATTTCATATGTGGTCTATATATATATATATATATATATATACACACATGCATAGACGCATTAAAGAGGCACCACCTATATTCCGCATGGCACAGTCTACCGAAAGACGGCTTCCAATATGAATTCAAAGTGAACGCGTAACTTTAGCATTACTTAACACCTTCCTATCTCCTGGCAACAGCACTAAATCACTGTGCGATAGTTCGATTATGCATAGCCGACATTCCTGACAGTCTGTCCTACCCTCCTTCCTACCTTTCGTTATTCTGATCCGACAATAAAGTGGAAGAACGCGGGAAATTTTCTTTCTTTGACAATCAGCTACTGTATCCATATTCATGCATAGTTATGATTGTTATAACTAGTCGCTATTCACGCCGGCGACACACGTAAAGAGACACACACCGATAACCCTGAAACGTGAATTTCAAATTTTCATGCGTTGAATTTAGACAGGTTAAATTAATTTATATAAATTTTAATTATTCTATCAGATCACTCTACCATGCAGATATTCGTATACTCTTCCAGGGTCAATTGTATTTGCCGGACCTCTCGATGACTTCGGAGATACATCTGTCGCTGTACGCGAGTTCAAGGGTTATCGTAGAGTCCAATATTTGTCGTGCGTTATCGGTTTGAAAATTTGATCTTCAATTTTTTAAAAATATTCTCTCAATAAAAGAGTCGCAACATTCGAATACACTGGGTCTTATTTTGTATGCATGATTTCACTGGAACCCGTTGACGGAATCATTTCGAATCTCGGCCAGTCATTAAATCAATTAACGCTAATACGATTTCTCTCGTTAGACTCATTTGATGATCGGTAATCGAGCTATCCTAGACCCACTCTTTTTTTTTGTTATACACACAGATACTAATAGGCTGGTCAATTTGTACGAGGAAAAATGTCTGTGAATTGAATAAAAATTGAGTTCCCTTACTTTCTCTCGCATCCTCTCGATGCATCATTCGTGCGCGAGGGTGGTAACAATGCACAGTCAGTCTCGTGCAAGCAGGAAAGAAGTTTAATTGAACAAACGATCTGTCCAAAATGCAATCAGGCTCCCGATGCATCCGAGCCACAGGGTGATTCATTGCAGCTTCATCTGACTCGCATTAACTAATTCAACGGTCTAATACGGCAGAGCGGTTAGAGGTCATGAACCCATGAGACATCCTGAGCAGCCATATCGTTTCTACCATAGCGATATATCTATGCCTATCGCCATAATGTGAATAACCTTATCGCAAGACCGACAAAATCATTTAAGACAGAGGACTTTTGCCTTGCACTTCAATTTTCTTATAGATCCTTGAACGATCTCCCGTCCACGCCTATTATTCAAATTGATCGTTCTCACAATGTTTGCCGTATCCGTTAACGTTCGCGGGTCTCTCGAGACTTCGTAAAATATCCAGCAAACATTTGCCCGGTGCGAACGCGTCTCATTGGCTTCCTCGTGTTTATGTAAGTTGGACATCGAAGGCAACTCCGAGTATCCAAAACCGAAAGAGTTTCACGGCTCAGAAATAATTCTCAATACCGATCGAGAACGTCCTAGAGATTTATCTCGAATTTAAGGTTGTTGACCCATATGGTGTCGTTAAGTATTTAAAGTGTACATATATGTATATTTGGATACCAATAGTTACGTTAGCGCGCAACGAGCGTGGATAGCGTAAACAGTGGCGATGGTCATTGATTAACGATTCGTTGTACTCGGGATGACGTCATCGATTGTCGCAAATTTACCTGTCGGCTTTTTTTCCATTAATCTTTCGCGTTATCTATGTTTCTCGATGTTTAACGTGGAAACATACCCAAGAAGAGTTGGGCAAATAGGCAAGATGAAAATTTATAACCGCTCTTGGATAATGTGGCTTCGCGAAGGAAAATAATGTCTCAGTCCACATTCGTCGGCGGGACACGTTAATTTTATTTTTTATCGTTCTTCGCTTTGCATTAATCCAAAAAAAAAGGTTGTGCCAAATAAAAGGAAAATTCATCCCCAAACAATCTAATTGCAATGTTCGACTGATCGTCTGGACGCGTCCGATCGCGAAATCAAGCATTGTTCGATTCGGGATTAAAAAGAATGTTCAAATTAAAAAAACCAAAGGAGTACGTGCTGGTGGAGAGACTTCCGAAAGTAGACAACGAAATAGGATGGCGTTACAGAGTCGTAGAATCACCGACCGTTCAGATCATCGACAATGGAAAGGTTAATTTTTCTTATTTTTTTTTTTTTTTTTTTCTAATCGCTTACAATAAATCCAAGTGATCGACGATCGATCCGAAATCGATAGGATGCTGGATCCACGCGTCACCACTTGATCCGGTCGTTGAAAACGTTAATCGGAATTGCCGAGCAATTTTGGTCAATGATAATTCGTGACTTTGAAGGCAGCTTCCTACGAGCCCTCGCTGAGGGGAAGTGGTCCATTACCGAACAGCTTCGTACAGTCGTGCGCGAAAGTAGCTACGTCGTAGGAGAGTCTATAACGGAGAGTCAGCGAAGGGGGATAATTAAACAAGAAAAAAAAAAAAAAAAAAATTCCTACAAAGAAAAATGAAATCCCTAAAAAAAAAGCATCAGATCCAATCAGATTCTGCTCTGGTGACCGAAGCTCTAGTTGGGGCCGATCGTTTCGCTAATTTTCGCAACTTTTGTCGACTCTTCTTCCAAGTACCTACAGGCGCTTTCAACGAGCACGCAACGCGTGACGTGACGAGAGTGCGCCTTGACGCAAGTGCGAACGTTGCGCGCTAAGGGCAAAATGGCTGTGCGGCTAACGAGTTTATAAATTGAGCCACGGGCCCGCGTGCGGCCGAGCGCTGAGGTCCGCCTGGAGCTGCTGGTCCAGTGGTCCAGTGGTCCAGTGTGACTCACTCGGTCACTCCATTGACAATGGAGTTTCGTTAATTTCGCAGTGGCTTAACGGTACTTTCGCATTCGTGGGCTACTTATCTCGTCCGCCTTCGATCCCGTTTACACGTGTTTATGCAGATTCGCATGGAACGGTGCGAGGCACTCGAGGCGAGGCTACAGAGGTGGAAGAGCACGGGTCCAGGGCCTTTGGATGAGATCCCCCAGCATCTTACCGTGATGTGCTTTCATGCGATAAATCTCGTGTCGATTGTATAAGAGAGAGAAAAAAAAGTAAATAAAATATCTCGAGGGAAGCATGGCTGGCCAAACGAACAAGGCCGACCTCCGGGAGGAGAGTCTTCATCATCATCCGGAAGGAAGCGAGGAGGAAGTTGACAAGGAGTGGGAAGAGTTTACGAGGCTAATGGCAAAGTTGAAGGAAAACCGGAAGAATCATCCCCACAGGTAAAACCGGTCAGAAAAACAAATATTTTAAAAAACCACGAGGCTATCGGGGACGAGGGATTTCACGGTAGACATATGTTTTTTTTTCCTTTTTCACATTTCTTTTTCCAATTTTACAAACGCAGACCCTCTCAAGCGTTCTACCCCTGTCCTCCGCCAAATCCGGAAGAGGAACAACCGGAATTCGATCCGTTCGACTACATAAACACTATTGTAAGATTCAGTTTGTCTTTCTTTTCTTTTTTTCAAAAATAGCTACTCGCTAAGCCTTGCCCGAACTTACGCGCCTCCACGCGTGCATGTACGCGCGAATCTTCCAACGTTCGTTTCCCTTTCTCTCGCTTGACTTTCGCAAATTCGCCAAATTCCAAGGAAACCGATGCCTGGGTCGATCTTACTCGTGGATTTCGTAAATGCCAATGAACGCCAAGTGTTATAATTAAATCGACGCCATCTGCTATAGCCGAATACCGAAGACAATACACCAGCAGCAGACGATTCCCCAGACGAAGTCTAAAAACGTCCCTTGCCAGGAGACAATTCGTATACCTTGTTTCCCCCCGCGTCCCCTCTCACGCCCCCTAATCGTCATACGGATATTCACACGCGCAAGACACCCAAAGGCCCAGTCACGCACTCCCCTCTCGTCCCGCCAATCGGAGAATCCATTCCGCCGCAAGATATTCCAACAGCATCCAAAGGCGACCTTTGGGTCTTGGCCAAGGAGCAGGGAATGACAGTATCATTTCGAAATAACCACGTGGAGCCAAAGCGCGCCTGAGCAATTGGAATTCAGACATATTTATATGAAAGCCTGGACTATCGAAACACCCATTGAAAATCCATAATCAATTTCGTCAAATGGTAATCGGCTGAAGAAATCCATTAATAAAAATGTCAAATCCAATCAAAAACATTGATCGATACGTTTGTCAGGTTGAACTAAAAAAAAAACAAATATTTCCCCTTCCCATTCTTCTCGCACCTATCCGTCGCATGCAAGCTCGTCCTTGGAAACTCGCCTTAATCCCAGTCACGAGATATCACGCGGTCGTAACGTCTTTCGCAATGCCGTAAAGTCTCCCCCATTATTGCGCTCCTCGTGCGAGAGGCGCCATAGGCAACTACAGAAGAGCGAGAAGAGTCATCATTGTTTCCATGGAAATAGGCAAACGCCCGATTCTCTTCTCTATGTTATCTCCCTGCGCGTACCATCTTCGTATACCTTTTTATTTTTTTTTCTCATTTCCTTCAACCCAACAACAAAATAATTACACTCGGCTGACAATGGCCGACGAAAGACGCACCTCTAGGCAGCGACTCTTTGTCGTCCCACAAAGCTCCAACAATCAAGTCAGCAGTGCTCACCTATGCGCTAACCCATTCACGTCGGTCGCTTTAAACCGACGGCTTCTCCTCACCTCCTCGCCCACCACATATTCTTCACTCTATATTACGTCTACGCCACATATGTATAAGCGTACGACATGTCGCTGAACAAGCGCTTAAGGACTTGTTATGCATATGAGGGATGCGTGACCGGCATGCGCAATTTCATCATGTGACTATGTGCATGTATTTTGCGATAGCAGCTATTTACTTTTTTTTCTTTCGCGAAATCACATCTGGACCGAATGAACTTTAATTTCATTTTTTTTTTTTTTAAATTAAACAAATCTTTCGATGCACGTGGAATGTTCATCATGTTGGAAAGGATACGTGCTCTTTCGTACGGGCGCGTCCTCAGCGTCGCTGCAGGCTGTGCTCGACGCGATTGTGGTTTTTCTATTCTATTGATAGAGTCCGATCGCTAATTCTATGCAGGCCTAATTACTAATGTTAGAGAACCGGCCGATTGCCCAGTGGGACGTGGTCATTATTGACGTCAATAACGAGCCTGTCCACGCACGGTGAATCATTTTCCGAACGCCATGGAAAATTCATATGGAAAGTACAGGTGCAAGTTCGCGTACGATGAGTAACGTAGAATTTTGAATAATTTTGGAAATAGGTATAACCAAATTTCTCATACTTTTAAGTATTTTGACCTTTTTTTTCCCCCTATTTTTTGTCTTCGGCTATAACCCAAATTGCGCCCCCGGTCTATATACTGTATATAAAAATATCTAGCGTAGGTCTGTATATTTATATCCCGCACGCCCCTTGAGAATTTGTATCTACATGTATCTACCGAATGCCGATACGGAGTATCGAAACGTCAGTCAAAAGGGGGATCTCCTATTGAACAGATACTGCCTTTGGCGAATATTAATTTTGCGTATGAAATATCTCAATTTTTTTCCGTGACAAAAAAAATTAGCCGAGTGATTGTCCGATCCCTCTTGCACAAAATGCTCAGCATGTTTTTACTTTTGGTCATTGTTTATTACGAATTCAAAGTGGCCGAGTACGTAGTGGGATATATGATAAACTGACAGTGAACGTGTTGAACTAATAAAAAAGTCGATCGAGTTAACTGGCATTAATGGCGTATTTTCGAAAATGTTATCACAAAACCCATAATCCACATGAGGACTTGTAGATAAGAGATACAGTAGCCGTTCGATCGGCAATTTAATCAATTGACTTATGTAGTAGAAAAAAAGTCAAAATTTTAAGGGGGGGAAAAAACAAAATACAAGGGAAAATCCAGCCATTAAATATATAAAGTAATAATAATTTCTCAATTCACGTAGCAACTAGAAGGCCGCTAATTGCACTTCATAAACAATAGGAAATGCATCAGGGGAGCTACACTCTATTAATAGAATTTTGACTCTTGCCAAATTTCGACAAATTCAGCCTAGACTTCTTCTCCACTGGCCGACGAGCGAACCAGTCACCGTCTGTCTGTTCTCGGGTCGCTCGGGGTGCGTTCGACGGCCACCCTTAGAGCGGTATAAAAAAATTATTTTTATAAAAAAAGCGGTGTGGACAACTTTTGTGAGAAGCAAAAAATGGCAGTGAGTCTTCCGGTCGATATTTACTGCACAAGAGTACCGAGGATATCAGGATCGGCTGTTGTTCCTGTCGGTTGGGAGTGATTAATTAATTTTGCTAAAAAAAATGTTCAAGATTGTTTCCTTATCATAGTATCACCCTTATCGCCCGAGTACGCTAAGCTGATACTCGGGATACCAGTGCGCCTATACTTTCTATGCCGGCCGTTGTCCTGAACAGGGCCTACTTCGTTTGTAACGATGACTACGTTGTAAGTGCAGCCTGAACTATGACCTATCCATGCTCGCAATTTTACATCCAAGATTGTTGCGCTCTTTATTTTTATTATTTTTAACAAATAATCATGCCTGATACCACAGACGACACTTCTTTCGCGTACACCTGTAATCTAGAGTGCGAACACGTGTTCCAAGAAACGAATCATCGATCTGTGCTTATCAACCCATATTATCATAAACAGTGATACAAAGTTTTAATTGGATGACAAACTCATTAACGAGCTTGAAGATCGTGCGATTCTAATATAGATAATTTGCATGGATTAACCCGTGTCTATTGAACGTCTAGATGTATGGTCGGTACACGAAGGACCTGGGTGAATACGCAAAGGAAGAAGCAAGAAAGCTGAAGTACCACGAAAAGTCGAGAAGAAAGTTTGACAAATCGCGCGCGGAGGAGCTGTCGAAATCCAGAAGGGGTCCATTGTGCAGAAAATTATTAGCTCTATTGGCATTCGCATGGAAGCACACGGGAGCGAGATTGGGAGAGGACTGGGTCTTCCTGGCACTACTTGGAGTGATAATGGCACTGATAAGCTACGCCATGGACCGCGGCATATCTATGTGCAACAATGGTGACTATAAGAAGCATCGGTGAAAACTTAAAAGATTGTCTCTGAAACGTCTGAATCTTCTTCTTCTTCTTCTTCTTTCAGCAAGGATATGGCTCTACCAGGACCTAACGACGCACCCTGCTCTCCAATATCTGGCCTGGGTGTCCTTGCCGGTCTGCCTGATCTTGTTCAGCGCAGGCTTCGTGCACATCGTGGCGCCGCAGAGTATTGGCTCGGGGATACCTGAGATGAAGACCATCCTGCGCGGAGTGGCGCTCAAGGAATATCTAACCTTCAGGACCCTAGTGGCCAAGGGGATAGGCCTGACGGCCACCCTGGGCTCGGGTCTTCCTCTGGGAAAGGAAGGACCCTTCGTCCATATCGCCAGCATCGTCGCGACGCTACTCTCGAAACTAGTCACCAGCTTTCAAGGGATCTACGAAAACGAGAGCAGAAACTGCGAGATGCTCGCCGCCGCCTGCGCCGTCGGCGTCGCGGCGTGCTTCGCCGCGCCCATCGGCGGCGTCCTCTTCAGTATCGAGGTCACCACTGTCTACTTCGCCGTGCGCAATTACTGGAGAGGATTCTTCGCCGCCGTTTGCGGCGCCACCATGTTCAGACTCCTGGCGATTTGGTTCCAGAGGGAGGAAACCATCACGGCCATGTTCGTCACGAATTTCACTATGGATTTTCCGTTCGATCCTCAGGAGTTATTCATCTTTGCTCTGATTGGCGTTGGCAGTGGACTGGGCGGCGCCTTTTACGTCTGGTTGCACAGGCAGTACGTCATATTTATGCGCAAGAACAAGAGCATGAACAGTTTCCTTCGGAAAAAGTAAGGATCCAATCATTCATTTTTAAAAAAAACCGTCGACGAGAAAAATTTCATTTGTTTTTTTTTACAGTCGATTTCTATATCCTGGAATCGTCTCCCTCATGGTGGCTTCCGTTTCCTTTCCTCTGGGACTGGGTCAGTTCATGGCCGGTGACCTGAACACTCACGATCAGGTTCACGGACTCTTTACTAATTTCACCTGGACCAAAGATATTTTGACAGTCGAGGAGAACAACATCGTCAAGCACTGGTCCACGCCGTATTCTGACGTCTTCACAGGACTTTTGAGTTTTGTAGCATTCACAGTAAGATTTCACTGTCGGTGATAACATTAATAGACCACCATAGGACATAGCTGTCCAGTTTCAAGATTCTACTTATCTTTCTAGTTCATCTTTTCGATAATAAGCTCCACCGTCCCGGTGCCATCGGGAATCTTCATTCCAGTATTCAAAATAGGCGCAGCGTTGGGAAGAGCAGTGGGCGAAGCCATGGCTCTATGGTTTCCCAATGGCGTTAGATACGGCGGAATAATAACTCCCATAACGCCAGGTAAATAAGAAATGCCTCGATTGTAAGAACTCGTTTTCTAGGGAAAAAACAATTTTTGTAAACGCAGGTGGATACGCCACTGTCGGCGCAGCTGCATTCTCTGGGGCAGTCACTCACACCATCTCAGTCAGTGTCATAGTTTTCGAAATGACCGGTCAGATTACACACATCGTACCGATAATGATAGCCGTGCTAATTAGCAACGCAATAGCCGCCCTTCTGCAACCCAGCATATACGACAGTATCATTCTAATCAAGAAGCTGCCTTATCTGCCCGACTTGCTACCATCCAGTTCAGGTGAGTTCGGATCTCGTCGAAATTTTTCAAAAAAAATTCCATCTCAATCGTTCTCTCTCATTCACGCTACTCTAACAGGATTTTCGGTAAGGATCAGGCTGTACAAAACTATACAAACAATTTTTGTTCAAATACGATTTGACCTCACACCTTTTTTCTTCAGGTATGTATAACGTCTACGTGGAGGACTTCATGGTGCGCGACGTCCGATACATCTGGCACGGTATAACCTATCAGAGATTGAAGGAGATGCTGAAGGAGAATCGAAAATTACGGGGATTCCCCCTCGTCGATAATCCAGACTCCATGATACTTTTGGGATCCATTCAGAGGCTCGAGCTGATTAAGCTGATCGAGAAGCACATCGGTCGCGAGAGGAGGCTGCAGGTGGCGCAGAGGTGGCACAAGGAAGCGGAGGAAAGAGCGAGAGAGGAGATCGAGAGACAATTGCGAGAGCAAGAGAGAACGAGGAGACCATCCAGGTTCGAAGTGATACCAGCGCCGGACATTTTGAAAATGCAACGTCAGAGCACTAATGACTTGAGCATGATGCCCAACGCTGCTTCTGATCACGTGAGCATCCTATTTATTCGCACCGTTACAAATACTTCATTTTTACTGCCGTTACTCAAACCGTACGTATTCTTACAGCACACCTATCACACGCCTGTGTTTGGCTCGCAGCCAAAAAAATCTATTTTGAAAAAGACTAATTCGTTCACTCTAAAAGGATTCAGTCCTCTGGCCAGTCCCGCCGTTACGCCCTATACCACCGTCACAGGTGCAGAAAGCAGGTGGGTCCATTTATCAAAATGATTCTTTTCAATATTTCTTCTGCGCCGTCAGAGCCCCAATTTACATAGGGAAATTACACGATCCTTTTAGAATTCGATTGGCCTTCGAGGCAATCTTCAGAAAATCCGCTACGCTACAGGATGTGGATCCCGATCCGGAAATGGGTTCCGGTCACGTGACCGCCGCAAGAAGAGACAGCGTGGAATGTTTAAACGTCCCGGCGCACCAGCCAATGTTGACGCCGAGTCCGGCGACGTCGAAAAAAGTACAATTGGTAAGTCAATTAGGTCCAATTAAAAGTGAAACGCAAGTCTCTCGGATCTATCGGGCAGATTAGACGACCGGTTCGCGTAGAGCTCATCCAAATTTTCAAAAACGCATCGTTAGCCGTTACGCTAACTCTTCGGGACCTCGTGACTGATAATAACCCGATAACTGATCCCCAGTGAAATTGAAATGCTCGAGATAACTTGAGGCTAATCGTCGCTTCATACCGATTGACCTTCTCTCTCATCTAGCCAAGGGAACGCGTGATTGACATGTCAGCCGAGGATCAAAAGCAATGGGAGGAGAGCGAAATGGCACTGGAGGTGGATTTCTCAAGGTGCCACATAGATCCGGCGCCATTTCAACTTGTCGAGAGGACTTCCCTCCTCAAGGTTCACAGTCTGTTCAGCATGGTTGGCGTAAATCATGCCTACGTAACGGCCATTGGTCGACTGGTGGGAGTAGTGGCATTGAAAGAGGTAAGCATTTTACAAATAAAAATATTAAACCATAGATCATGGGTTATCTTCATCTTCTTAATTAATGACTAATCGCGATTAACTTCACAGCTGAGAAAAGCCATTGAGGACGCTAATGCAGGAATCCTACCGATGCATCACGAACCGCATCTGGCTGGTTCCAGTTCGAGTTTAGTGAAAAGCGAAGCGGATTCCGAAGGTAAAGGCGCATCCACGATAAACTCTGTGGCGTCGGTCGAGAGCGAAAAGATTGAGAAGGCTTGAGAGCTTGGATCGCGCTATAGTTTTCCTAGGAAGGCGAAAAGAAGAAGCCATTGTGATAGTCGAGTCGCTGGAGCGACGTCGACCTATTCCCTTATAAAACTAAAAAACGCGTATACATATATATGTGGCTGAGCGACAAAAAAAAATAAAGAAAAATGAATGTCAAACATTATTTTCAAAAAAAGTCCAAATTTATGCTCTAAGAGGACTGCCAATCTTTTTTCCATTGCAAGATGGATTTCCGGTTTTTTTACTGCAGACTCGGAATAATAATGAAAATTTTACAAGAAAATTACTGGTCGTTTCGGATAAATGGACTTCATTTTATAATTAGTGACCCTGTCGTGCACTCAATATGCTTGTAAAGTTATTATAAAAGAATTTAAAAATTCGACACATCCAATTACGTCGAGTTGACTTGGGATACTAATAAAATATTATAGTACGTCTGCGCATCCGGTAAATCCTGACGGTTCTCCTATAGTATAAATTTGTAAATGACGAAAGAATTACGTCAGAAGGAATTTAGCGATAGTTCAAGAGGAATATAAAGACAAGTGAAACGATATATATATATATATATATATATATATACATACCTGATATATACTTGAATATCAGTGCTCAAAAAATTCCAAAAATGAATCGAGCGAGTCTCGTCGCAGTCTTTCGGGACAATCGTTAAAAAATAAAACACGGTGCTAATTGAAATTCGATAAGCTACGTCCATCTGAATTTCTAGTTAAGTCAAACCGCGATGCGCGAGTAAAAGAAAAAAAAAAAAAAGTTTTCTGCACAAAAAGGATGATACTGTAGTTTCCTAGCCGTGTCACCTTTTAATGTGGTTGTGCTAAAGTATACACGATTAATCGATAAGTCGCAAAACGTATATACGCAATAATTAATATATAAGCGGGAAGACGAGAAAAACGAAAGTTAAAACGGAGAAACGAGCCAATAGAATAGACTGTAGATTTAAGTAGCGAATTAAGTAGTTCCAATCGAGCAAAACAATTGTTACAGTTATCTATAACGCCTGTTGCTTTTCTTTAGAATTTTTCTTTCAGCTTTTTCATTCTATCCCACTTAGAGACTTCCGGCTCGCGTCAAAGACTTCTATAAAATTCTAACAATTTTTATAATAAATCTACCTTTCTTTTTCAACATTCCATTATATCGAAAAGTGACGCGACGAAATGACACAATTCCTTGTTAGCCATTTCTTCTATTCTTTGTATTTCTTTAAGCAAGTTCGTCCAAAATTATTTCACACAGCTGTGTATCTATGGTTGTCCACTGTTATAACGTAATTGTAAATGATAATACGATTATTATTATACAATCGCGACGCCAAGACGAACCAGCGATAAGCGTCATAATTACGACGTTGCGCCTTCGATACTTTATTGTCTTGTCATCTGTAAATATTATAACTGCATACGTTGCTGATGTACATGGACCCTCACATATGTTTCATTGAGAAAAGACATTAAATAACTTATTACAATAAACGTAATTGACTTCTTATTTCCATCTGCCTTCCTTATAAATCGAGTCACTACCAACGTATGAAGTTTTATCTTCTCTCTAATGTCGCCTAACCTAAGGATCAGGTGATATCACCTCGGAAGTATTACACTGATAAAATAAAGCCTCCCCGCCCCCAACAAAAAACACGTGTAAAAGACTCTGTCAAAATTGGCTAATGCAAATTTATTTAATATGCATTGACCTATTCAAGTTTCCATGATGTAACTTTCAAGTTACATTCCAAACTGGTTCGAACGCTCGAAAGGTTTAAATTAGGAGAAGAAATAAAGAAAATTTACTCACCGCTTGCTGATCTCCTACGAACAGACGATGACAGCTGGTTGTTCCTTATCCGTTTAATTAAACGAACTTCTTTCAGTACGGCAGCAACAATTCTTTCACAGTCACTAGTCACTTCACTGATTCTACTGGATCGCATTGCACGCGATCAATTAAAATGTTGTATGAACTTTTTACTCTCCTCGCACGGCGAACTACGAGTGAATGAACTTGGCGACTTGTTAACGAACTTTTCTGTAAAATAAAAAAAAGTGGACGATCAAGTTATTGGCACGATAGACGATGCGGTGTATTCCCACAATTTTCGGTATCAAATTTTTTTATTGTATAAATAAAGTAACATATACTTCTCTCAGGAATTTATAGTTTTATCAAAGACTATGCACTTCAAATTTATTTATAAATGTATTGATCGTATAGTTAATCATGCATATGTAACTATAGGCACATAATGTTTATTTAAAAAAAAAACATTCTTTCGTTATAAAAGTATCGTTGTGTAATAACTGTTGTATCCACTGTAGGTATCTTCTACAAGAGCGCGTGCCCAGAACTTTAGATGATCACAGATAATTTTTAGGAAAAGATGAGATAAATCATGAACTGTTGAGGACGAAACATAGTCTCGTTAATCTGTCAAAAAAGTAGGAGAAACACTTGTCATTCCGTAGAATTTGATGTGTCCTAATTAAAATAAATGTGAAAATAAAAAGCACTTTGTGAATATGGCCTTTCTGGAGGTAAATTTTTATTGAATTATTGACAAGATTTTCTGCTTGCAACAAAAATTCCAAAACTCTTTATAACCTCCCCTCTTAATTGATATTCATCATTTTTGCATTGTTTTGCAGTGGAGACGTTTTAATTTTTTCGATCTCAAGAAAGAAGTCGACTCTGGAAAAATTGCTGAAGCTTTAGGGGTTAGTTTTTGAAACCGTATAAAAATTTTCAGGTATTACGTTACAGCACTTACTCTGTGATTATATTTCAATTCTCAATAGGATGCTAAAGTAACAGCGGCAACTAGTGGAAATGGAAACTTGGTTTTTGGGGATAGCACTGGCAATGTACGTTTGGTCAATAGAATGTATAACGTAGTAAGCTTCAAAGCTTATGAAGACAGTCTGACATTAGCACAACAAGTTCAGCATTCCACATACCTTTTTACCATAGGAGTAAGTATTCCTTCAATTTTGACAATCCCTGATCTACTTGTAGGCATTACTCATTATCCTTAATGTCTTCAGGAAGACGAACCAGGCTGTAATCCTATTATAAAAGTATGGAATCTAGCAAAACCTGATAAACAAGGCAATCCAACTTGCGTTAGAATTAGCAGAGCAGTTCCTGGTTACAGAGCAGTACAGGCCACTGCACTCTGTGTTCATTCAAGCCTTACCCTGATGGCTGTTGGCTTTGGTGATGGTTCTATTATGCTTTACAGGTAAAATTATTTAAGGACTCCTCCTCGGTATTGTTCATCCACTACTTTCAACTTTTCAGAGGTGACTTGACTAGAGAAAGAAAAAATAAAATAAAAGTGCTCAAGGACAGCAGTGCTCCTATCACTGGTCTAGCCTTAAAAACTTCTGGTAGACAGCACCACATGTTTGTAGCCACAACAAATAGTGTATTTCTTTACAACATAACAGTAAAAGATAAAGAATTCAAATCTTCCTTGGATAATATGGGATGCTCAATGAAGTGCAGTGTCCTTGCCGAGACCATCCAGGATAGCCATTTTATGATAGGCCAGGATGATGTATGTAGAGTATCTTAATTTTGACACTGGTCCTACATGAATTCATTCTCCAGGCAATATACTGTTATACCCCGGATGGCCGAGGACCCTGCTACGCAGTGGCAGGTACAAAGATAATGCTGGAATGGTTCCGGAGTTACCTTGTTATAATAGCAAAGGAAGCCGCTAATGTACCCAGGACTACTACCACGATATCTGCCAAGCCCAAGTATTTATAATTACCATCAATTACAATAGAGCGCCGACTTATTAAATAAACAATACTTTTTTTTCAGTACAATAGAACCGATACCACCAGGTGTGGATAAACACGTAATCACAGTTCTTGACATTCAAAATAAATTCATTGTATTTTCTGCACCAATGCTATCGGTGCAGGCTGTCTTATCAGAATGGGGTGGCTTCTTTATACTAAGTGGCGATAATAAACTCTATCATCTAGATGAGAAGGACCTACAATCTAAATTAGCATTGCTCTTTAAAAAAAATCTATACGACGTTTCCATTAGGCAAGAATGATTTAAATGACATGGATATTTAATGCATTCAAAGTTTCCATGATCTGCAACGTTCTGTTACCTTTATAGAATAGCAAAGAACCAACAATATGATGCTGAAGGACTGGTTGATATATTTCGCCAATATGGAGATCATCTATATTCAAAAGGCGATCACGTTGGGGCCATAGAACAATACATAAAAACTATAGGGCACCTGGAGGCGTCGTACGTTATAAGGAAATTCCTAGATTCCCAGCACATAGATAGTCTCACAACATATTTACAAGCTTTACATAAGCAGGGACATGCTACGGAAGATCATACTACGTTACTCTTGAATTGTTATACCAAGCTGAATCATACGGATAAACTCAAAGAATTTATAATGGTTAGAAACCATTCATATTTATTTTTTCTAAGCCATCAAAGTATCCAGGTAATATTTTGTTAATTGTCTGCATTTCAGACTAAGGACAGGGAAGTAGATTTTGATGTTGAGATTGCTATAAAAGTCTGCCGACAAGCATCGCCAGAGGATGCATTACTTCTAGCTCAGAAGCACGGGCAGCATGAATGGTATCTTCGGATTCAAATAGAGGACAAGGGTGAATACAAAAAAGCTCTAGAGTACATGGCAACTTTGGACTTTGAAGAGGTAAAGGACGATTAAGGAATACCCTGGGACTTTTCTATAACTTGATATCCTACAGGCTGAAGAAAACACAAAGAAGTACGGTAACGTTCTGATCGAGAATATTCCCCAGGAGGCAACCCAATTCTTAAAAGCTCTTTGCACAAACTATAGACCTTCAAACAAACCACTGATCGATCAGGTTTGTATTACATAAATCATTTAAAAAATATCCGTATTTTCTAACTTGAACACTGGGAGTTTAGAATATGCTGGATGGCACTGTCGAGCAGCACGTGGACAGGGCTAATCCCGAGGACTTTATACACCTGTTTCTGAATAATTCAGAAAGACTAGTGGAGTTTCTTGAGTACTTGATCAAGTGTGATGGCAAGTAAGTACCATATGGAATTTCACTTTGAAGGACATTTATATTCCTGTATCAATCAGATGGAGCACCCTGGTTTATAACACTCTGGTCGAACATTATCTTCACGTTTGGTCGGCTCTTGACAATGAAGTAACGAAGTTGCAGTATGAACAGAAAGTCGTTCGGCTCTTGCAAAGTTCAGAGGCCTCTTACGACAAGGATCAAATATTAATTTTATGCCATCAACATAATTTCCGAAGAGGAATTCTCTATCTCTACGAGGAACGGAAACTGTGAGTCTATGATACAGCTTCCAGCTTCTCGTACCGACTAATTGTAACCTTGCAAATAAAATTTATAATATTGCTTGACAGATATCAAGAGATTCTACAGTACCATCTAAGAGAAGGTGATAGCGAGCAAGTCTTGGCGACTTGCAAAAGATTTGGTCATCAGGATCCAAATCTATGGATACAGGCTCTATGGAGCCTAGCGAGGAACAAGAATGCACCGTCGAAACTTCTTGCAGATATCCTTACGTATATTGGTAGGTCAAGAATTCTTTAAAAAAGTACTTACTTTAAGCTTATATTCCTTTTCCTTTACAGCCAAAGAGAAACTTCTGTCACCGCTCATGGTTGTTGATGCACTGTCGACCTCGTTATCCTGCACGTTGGGCGATGTCAGGTCGTACTTGAATAGTGTTCTACGTTCAGAACACGAACAAACGAAAGCGGACGCTGAACTGACGGAAAAATATCGTGCAGACACTATTAAGCTGAGAGAACAAATAGAAGTTATTAAGAAAAATACAATTATCTTTCAAGGGTCACGTTGCAGCGCCTGTCATCATCAGCTGGAGTTGCCATCAGTTCATTTTATGTGTCAGCACTCTTTTCATCAACAGTAAGTGTTTTTTTTTTACTTTTATTACTTCTCTAATATTTATTTTATTTTTTCTTGGTAACAGTTGTTTCCAGAGTTTTTCCGAGAATGAGAACGAGTGTCCTGCGTGTTTGCCCAATAATAAGAAACTTCTCGACATCATCAAAGCCCAAGAACAATCCAAAGATCTTCACGAGACCTTTCACAGCTTACTGGACAGAGCTGAGGATCCTTTCTCTCTGGTAGCTGATTATTTTGGTCGAGGTGTCTTCAAGAAACTGACTGTGATAATTGACGCCGACGGAACTCCCGCAGTACCGCCAGCCGTGGCCAAGACAAGTGTTAAGTTGTCGGACAATAAACCAAATTATAATGCCTATGGACCTGGTGCCGAGGCTAAACTTAGACTGACAGAAGGCAGAAATACCACCCTGGGTAATTAATTAGCTTTAGGATTCACCTTTACAAAATTGCTCATAGAGGTCAATTATGTGACATTGTATTACAGTCAAGACGGAACCTCGGCGCCTAGGAAATGAAATCTCAGCAGCAATCCCCATGTCCAATGATCGTGGAAGATTATTTCCAAAGCCAGATATCTATTCCTCATCGTTGGAAGCAAATATATCCGGTACAGGAAGTGGCATTTCTACGCCCAGACTAGCTTCCTCGAGGAAGGCTTCCCCGATTCCTATCAGGGAAGCTCGGATACTTAACAACTCCACACCTAAATCATCGCCGGCGCAAAAGTCATTTATACCGCCAAAGACACCCATCGCTCCGACGAATCCTTTTACAGGTGAAGAGTACGACGAGGCGATGAATCCTTTTTCCGAGGATAAGGATGACGACGTGCATAATTCAGTCAAGGATGACGTAGCCGATGATTATGATAAAAACCTAAATCCATTCAGCAGCTAATCGACGGGCTCAATGACTAAAATTTTCTATCATTGTTGTTGTCACAGTGTATATTATCAGAGTGTGCTTCACAACAATGTCGTACAAAAAATTATTAAAAGATAATAAACTAATAACGATGTAAAATACTGTCGTTATTCAAAATCCCCATCCAAATTCTGCTTCCAGCCAAATATCTTCCGACTGACCGAGAAGGCATTCCAATTTTCCACGTTCTCAGGAGTACGCGATCGAGGTTCAACGGCAGCGCAATACTCTTCCGCGTATTTAGGTTCAAAGAAATCTGAGAGCTTTGGTACAGAATCTCTTTGGCGCGGAATTGGATCTTTACTGCGTGTCAGCCTGGACGGCAGACTCTTGTCATTGATGCTCAGATCTATTAAGTCTGTAAATACTGCCTCATCCGGTGGGAAATCCAACGATGATGAGATCTAAAAAAAATGTACGATGAAAAATAGTCAAATCATTTCTTGTTAGGATAAAATACCTTCTTGTTTACTAGATCTTTGTACACTGTTGGTAGACTATCCATTCCTATGATGAATTTCTCTTTGCGAATGTCTCTCAATTCGTCAATGGTCCTCATTATGGAGTTATACTCAGGTCTCTCAAACATCTTTCCAGGGTCGTTATGAGTACTTGAATCGGGACGCACAGGGGCTTTCTTAGAGGATGGTGCCAAACACAACTTTAATTTTGACGGCTCTGATTCTATGTAAACTGCTGTTCGATGTCCAGTTATGTCTCTTAGTACCCTTTTTTTTACTGGTTCTACTAACCGTTGCTGTGTCTTTGGCTTAGCTATCTTTGGGCATGCTTTTCCTTTCGAAGGAGATGTCTTTGAAGACGGGTGCTTCCAAGTTAATACACTGCGTTTCCCTGTTGATACCTTTGGTAATGCACCTTTGCTTACATTGCTAGAATCTTTTTTAGAAGATTTCGTAAGACTAGGTACATTTTCATCAGGACGTTTTTTCTCTTCATTTTCTTTCCCCTCCTTTGATTGTAAAATTTTTGACGATGGGTTGCCATTAGTTGTATCGGTATCTCCAGATTTTTGAAGCATCGTACCTCCTTCACTAGTTTGTGCCTTTGGAATAGTTTTGGTATCAGGATAGGATACAGAAGTTTTCTTAGACGTGCAGATAGTTGATTTTATCTTATCATCATTAGGGCTTCCGCTCTTGGCACATTGCAAACCCTTATCATCAGATTTTACTATCCTAATTGGGCGTTTAATAGTCTCAATATTTGTTATCCGAGGACCATTCAATTTGTTGACTGCTTTTGCAGAAGACTTATGCTTACAATGAGATTGATGTAATCTAAGTTTAGGTCCAGTTGGAGGGCATCTAGATTTTTGTTGCATATTAGGACCAGACATTTTTGTAAAAAATTTGCTTGAGAATAAGCAGTATTCCAAATATTGTTTCAAAGTTTATAGTAAATTCATTGGAACGGAAGTCGTAGATTTCTGCATTTGTCCGAAAACTTTTTTAAAGGTCTTCAAATTCCAAGCAACGTCTTCCACAAGGTTTGGATATAATTCTTCAGGTGATAAGGATTGTTGCAAATATCTGTGCATGCAGTTTGAACCCTTAAACAAAATAGGTGTCACGGTGAAACGCGAGAGAATGTACAGCACTGCCAGCAATCACTCAACCGGCCGTATCTCGAACTGAATAAGACCGTATTGAATTGTAAGGAAAGAAATTTCAATACTTCTTACGGATTAATACAACTGCAGTAAAGTGATTTCTCGTGTCTGGGATTCTCAATCAGTGTATTTATGTCGGAAGATGTTTCGGGCACTAGCATGGATTCTTTCCAGGTAACGAACATAATTGTCAAGAGCTTGACATTTTAACAAGGTTAGACCTCTGTAAAAATAAGCAGCTCTGCTTGCCTATTTCATAAATTGCCCTACAACCACAAGATATCATTTGCCTTTGGCAAAGTATAATATTACAAGAAATTAACTAGTGCGGACATGTCTTTATTTTACAATGAAACTTTTCAGAATCCCGAATTAAAACCTCTGGAGGATTTGAAACTGACCGTAAAAAGTGAAGGTGTCAGTCAAAGTGTGCCTGCTCTGGTATATCAATATTTGAATAAATATATTTCACAAAATGTTAGACTTCATAAAGTTCAATTTGAATCACTTTGTTTCAGAACCCACGCTGGGTAGAAAAGCGTTACTTTCTTAGTTACACTAAGCCGCAGCTGTATAAAGCAAACAGAGCTGAGATTCCTGGTGCCAAAGAGCAATGGCTAGAAATAGTGGATTATATCTCGGAAGATCTGGAATGGCTTTTGAGTCTCCCTCATTACAGGTACGCATAATCAAGAAAATGTATAATGATCCATTTAACGATTTCATGATTTATTTCCAGGTTCTGGTCAAATATCTTATACCAAGAATCAATAAGAAAAACTTTGACTTCGTTCCTTCAACGAGCACCACCTTATTACCTCATAGACCAGTTTCCCAATGACACAGAAATGAGGAGTGCTCTCGATAAACTCTTTCGCATTGTTCTCCTAATATACGTTCGTCTTGTTACAACCAAGGAAAGCCCAGAGAATTATATGACTCCCACATTTCATGGGGAGCTACTTTACAACAATTATATAATAACTATACCAGCTTTATTAGATCTAAGTCAATTGTACGGACGACGAAATGCTAAAGTTGTTGAAAGAATTATGAAGAACCTCTTTGAGATACAACCACTATATAACTTAGACCTTAAACAATTCGTAGCATTTTTCCTTGCGGTAATCAAATTATCCTTCAAATTAATATTTTAATATAAGTTTAAAAGAAAAAGACAATCTCTTTTTAAATGATATAGATGCTGCGAGCAATGGAAAGGAAATTTGAAGACCGTCGTGTCATTTTACCAGGCAACGTTATACGTATTTCAGAAACTAAAGGATCGTCCTCAAAAATGATACTGGCCAGCATGGAGACGTTTGCTCTTACTATATTAGACGTATTCTCAACAGTTACTGTGTTCCTAGATAATTATCCACCAGCAGCCAAATCATTTCATAGAGACAAAGTTACAGCCAAGTGAGTACAAAGTAATTATTATCTCCATTCTTCGTTAAGATGTCAATGTCATTTCTTTTTGACAATGAAACTTATAATTTGTTAAAGGATCGTTTCCTTTTACGGTAACACGGTGCCCGAGATATACAATAAGCTAGTGGAATTAGCGTACAAAGAGGATTGCATAGAAAAGTATTTGAAACTGAAGCATCTCCTGGATGTAACCAGGATAGAAATTTTAAAGTTCTACCGAGCTATCGTGTACAGTACCATTAAGGAGATCATTGAAGACACGTGAGTATCTAAATAGCAGTGAAATATTCAAAATTGCTATACCCGGGTGCATCACGGTCTTCCAAATTTTCAGGAATTCACTGACAGAAGTCGATATGAGAATTCGAGTAGAGGAGTACTTGAGTCTTATCACAAGCGCCTTGTCTGAGAAAATATTCATTAATGACTATCATCGGCATTATCCAGTCGACTTGGACATAGACATTCTTCAACAAACGTGCCCCAAGATGTATCCTTTTTCAACTAAATATTAATCTTTAAAAATTTCACTCGCCAACCTTTATAGCCAATACTCATTTTGGCTGTATTTACAACCCTTATAATATAAATCATCAGCGACTTGACGAGGTGCGAATTTATTCTACAGTCAGTTTGCGCAGGAGAAAAGGAAGTAGAGAAAATACTTAACACTGCCAGTGATAGCGACGTGAGTATTGATAACAGTAAGGTAATGTCCGAGGAAAAATTTCGTTTTAATTTCTATTGCAGAAGGCTATAGCGGGTCCTAGTAAATTACCCGAAGCTAGAGCCTCTACGTCCACAGGAGGAGCTTCGACCAGTAAGGCAAACAATTCTGATAAAACTGAGGTAGAGTTGGTCTCCTTCATCTCTGAAGTGAAAGATATTCTAAATCACCTTGACGAAGGATTTATCCAGGTAGTTAAATTAATTTCCTGATCCTCGGATCAATTGTTCCTTCACCCCTTTCAAATGTTGGCTATTCTACAGAGATGTCTCAAGCATTACAATTATGATACTGCGTCTGTGATAAATGCTGTACTAGAGGATTCTGTACCGGCGCATCTCAAGGAGGAGGTCAATTCCGTTGCGCCAGTGATACCGCCCGATCCGGAGGTAATTCATGTAATTTAAACGAATTAACGTTCACGAAATGATGTTATTCATATTCATGTTAGGAGGCTTCCGTAGCCGTGGATCTAGCAATTGGTGCGCAAAGGTTAAACGTCTTTGATAATGATGAATTTGACATCATGACCAAAGATGTCGTCGACACGAGTAGAATACACAGAGGCAAAAGGTATTCATAAAATTTACTTATTTATAGAAGTACTTATGATACCTTGGATTCTTTATCTTCTCAGGAAAGACAAACATAAAAATCTAAACGATTTACTGAACGACAAATCTCACAACAAAAATCTTAAGGATATGTATGCCAAGTACAGTATAGTGACTGATGACTATGATGATGAATATGATGATACTTATGAGAGTCACGATGCTGGCCTGAACGCAAGGGATCTTTCTACAGAACAAGATGTCAGACCTTTTACAACTCCCCGAGTCAGTACTTATTCTAAAATCATTAGTAGTCATGCATCAAAGAAATGATATTCCAATGTTAAAATGCTAAATACTGTCATGCATATTGCTTGCAGATCTTTCTTACCAGAGATAGAAGCGAGGCCGCATCCGAGGACGAGGCTGACAGCGAAGACGAAGGTTCAGGACGGGCACAAAATGGGAAGGATCAGTTTGTGCAGGATCCTGCAGAGCTTCGGGCTAGGCAGGAGCAGCGTTGGCAATCTAAGCGAGGAGGCAGAGGAGGAACAACTCAGTCAAGTCGCAGAGATGTTGTTGGTAAGAACGATAGTGACGTACTGACATTCTTATAGAAAAGTTTTTCGGAAAGTAAGGGGACCGTCCATAAAACTGTTTTTTTTTTTTTTTTTAATTTTCAGGTAAACCTAAGGGCCAGGGACAGGACGCTACGGTTTTGACAAATAGGGATAATAAAAATACAAATAAAGCTACGCGCGCCAATCACAACCGACGTACCGGCGCTCAATGGAAAAGAAGACAAGGAATGGTTCCATCCTAAATAAACCGGCTATTTCTTGAAGAGACAGTTATTTTGTATCAGCATAACTGAACCCGAGGTTCAAACAGGAGGTTATAAATAAAAACGCTGATTTACCTTATAGTCCACTATAATCTCAAAAAAAATCACTTACGTATCTTTATTACAATATATAAATTTAAAGCGGTTAGTTCAGTCGTCCTTCACAATGGTTAAATCTCGTATTCGTGATATTTCTGTCGAGATTATTCTGTCAAATTCTGTGTCAGACATCGTCGCACTTCCTGGTGAAACTTGTGAATTTTTGACAGGCATCAACTGTGTAAATAATTTTGTAGTGTTTCCATAATAATCTAACTGAATCATTATAAGAGCATGTACACTGGGTTTGATGTATTCCAATCTCTTGTCAAGGAATGCAGGTAGTTCTGAAAGGAGCTGAGCGTGCACAGTCCTGAGGTCCTTTGCCGCAGCTTCTTCCGTTCTTCGTTCACGTTCTAACTTTGCTATATGGGTACCGGTTCTTTCCTTCTTCATCTCTAATTTCTTCATTCGCTGATAAGCAGTCTTCCAGATAGTAACAAGCTCTTCACGCTTTGCTACAGCAGCAGCAATATATACAAATTCATCTCGAAGTTTCTTCAAGGGCTCCAGGAAGGTTCTTTGACAGAGGGTTGTCATCTTTTGCACAGTTTTACCTACCTACGGATAAATAAAGCTATAGCTCATTGAATATGCAGAATCAGGAAATGATAAGAAAAATTTGGATGCCATACCTGTGTGGTAACAGAGTGATATTCTTCAACTATCCTGCGAAATTCGTCGCTTACATGTGCCAGTCCACTGGTACTTAAATTCATACTAAGACGTTGGTCAACACGATCCAATTGACTTACAATCTCCAGGTACTTCTTCATTTCTTTGGTCATCTTCCTGATAGACTCCTCAACGCTAAAATATTGAAAAACATTCAAAAAGAAACCAAATCAATTATAATTATATAAAAAGCATATTACTAAATGAGTTTCTGAACAGCAATATCCAAGTCTCTGTCTTCTTCGTGAGAAAGAAGAGGTGGTGCCGGACTGGGACGTTGTGTCAGATGATTTCTTTTTAAAGGGTTCCTGAAATGAAAAGCATATTAGTACAGATACATTCAAACAAATGGATATATCATGCAGGTTATTCAAGGTACAGTTTAAAGTGTTTCAAATTTTTACTCACCAAGTCATGATGTAATTAAACTTGAGCTGGTTATCATAATAAGCACTTAACACTACACGAGTTGGCCCTCTTCCAATTAAGTTCTTCTTAAAATAACTATAAAAAATACGGCGCAGGCACTTATAAATCCTAAAGAATTCGTTATCAATCCAGCGTTATCTCACTTGTGCAGAGATTAATCTGGAGATGACGTTCGTGACCAAGTTACCCGCCATTAAGTTCTACTCATATCGGGTACAGTCACACTGTATACAGTTTATTAGAACAAGTAATGGTTCCATTGTCATCTTATTTTTTAAGTAACTTTTATGTAAATATACAATCACCAACCAACAATCATTCTCAGTAATCAGAACGATGGTACTCAATAATATTTTAAATTCTGAGAATCTTAAGAAGTTCTGCGCTTCCTGACGTCATCAACCAGTTGGCAGAACTGCTGGAACTCTTTTTCAGACAGCTGCCAAGTGTTTCGGTAAGGTTATTTTACAGAAAGACTCTCGAGAGCGTAGAAAATCAATGTAGGGCTCTAATGAACCTAGTACTCATTATTAGAAGTAATAGTCTAGTCTAATCTGCATTTTATATTAACAGGCTAAGGATAATCTCAGTATTGCATATGCATCGATAAGGTGCAGATAATATATCCTTACTGTTACATCGCTTAGAATATCAGGTATTTATATTTATTTTACAGTATCACTATTGTTCTCTAAAGAATTCCATTGTGAAAAAAATAATGCCATTTGTGCTTAACATGTATTTTCTATTTTGACAAGACGCTATGCACGTGTAGCACGTGCACTTCGCGCATGCGCCAGCTTCCAGAGCTTCCCCACTCTTCTGAATACTGAGATTTACTTCATTTGGAATTAATTTGTTTAGAAACAGCAATAATGACTGAACAATCCTGGGAAGAGAAATATAAGCTCATTACGAGGAATCTAGCAGAATGGCTTGGCGATGAGAAACTTAAGACAATCCTCAAGCAAAGGGATGTAAAAATATACTGGGGCACTGCAACAACAGGAAAGCCTCACATTGGATATTTCACTCCGATGTCAAAGATTGCTGATTTTTTAAGGGCCGGTGCAGAAGTCACTATTCTCTTTGCCGATCTTCATGCCTACTTGGACAATATGAAAGCCCCCTGGGAGTTATTGGCCTTACGAACAAAGTACTATGAAGCTGTTATCAAATCCATGCTCAAATCCATCGATGTGCCCTTGGATAAATTAAAATTCATTAAAGGAACGGAATACCAATTATCCAAGGAATATACGCTAGACGTATATCGGCTTGGTTCTATTGTCACTGAACACGATGCGAAAAAAGCAGGAGCTGAAGTTGTTAAACAAGTGGCTAGCCCGTTATTATCTGGTTTACTCTACCCTGGATTGCAGGCACTTGACGAACAATATCTTAAGGTAGATGCTCAATTCGGTGGTGTAGATCAGAGAAAAATTTTTACTTTCTCTGAGAAATATCTACCGATGCTTGGATATGAGAAACGTGTTCATCTAATGAATCCTATGAGTAAGCAACTTATACGCATTGCATACATAAGCTACAGAACACAAGCAATAATATGATTTTTCAGTCCCTGGACTTACTGGCGCAAAAATGTCTTCATCCGAGGAAGATTCTAAAATTGATCTTTTGGACGACGCAGCAGCCGTTAAAAAGAAATTAAAAAAGGCTTTTTGCGAACCTGGTAACATCACTGACAATGGAATTCTGGCATTTTCTAAGTATGTTATATTCCCACTGTTGAAGAGCGATGAAGTCTACACAATACCGCGCAAGGAGGAATTTGGTAAAAGACTGTCATATCTGCTTCATTTTTACTCTAATTTATTTTCTGATCTTTATTGTCCATACATTCATCAGGTGGGGATGCGCAGTTTGTGAAGTACGAGGACCTTGAAACTGCCTTCGCCAAACAGGAAATTCATCCTGGTGATCTTAAGGCAGCAGTTGAGATTTATATAAACAAGCTTTTAGATCCGATCAGAAAGGAATTTTCAGCTGATCAAAAATTGAAAAAACTTAGCTCTGAAGCATATCCACCACCACAAAAACAAAGTATACTAAACACCATGATTAAAAATGATTGAATATCAAATAATGATTCTATACGCAATTTATTTTTCAGAACCTGTGGAGGATATTGTCCCATCTAGATTAGATATCAGGGTAGGAAAGGTTGTGGAAGTTGAAAAACATCCTGACGCGGATGCCCTGTATGTGGAAAAGATTGACCTAGGGGAAGCAAATGGTCCTAGGACAATAGTGAGTGGCTTAGCTAATTTTGTATCTTTGGAAGAAATGAAAGATAGATTGGTTGTTGTTTTGTGCAACTTGAAAGCTGCCAATCTCAGAGGAATACAGTCCCATGGAATGGTACTCTGTTCATCTACGTAAGTAGCATTAAAATAATACCAGAGAATATTTAAGTAATTTGTGTTTGATAAAACATATTTATACTGGTCATGGAATTATTCAGAGACCAGCCTACAAAACAAGTAGAACCTCTGAGGCCACCGAGTGACGCGGTACCCGGGGAAAAGATTCTGGTAGAAGGATACGAGGACGGTGTTCCCGACGATGTTTTAAATCCAAAAAAGAAAGTTTGGGATAAATTACAGGTGGACCTGATTGTGAATGGAAATGGAGAAGCTGCATGGGCAGGAAATCCTTTGCTTACCGCTAGCAATGGAAAGATCACGTCAGACACTTTGAAAAATGTACCGATCAAATAATAGGTTTATGGAAATTAGACACAAAAACTTTCTATCATTGCATTTTGACAGTCTTCTAACAATGATTAACAACAGTTTTGTCACCTGAATTGAATAAAAAGAGCTTCTACAAAAACTTGAATAAACTTATTTCAGCTAGTATATCGGAACCAAACCATACAAGTAGCACAGCTCCCTATACTTATTTAAAAATCTTTGACCCTCGCTATTACATTTAAAATAAATATCTGTCCAAGATTTTTTATTTCATAATGCACTTGACTTATTCTTACATAGAGCAGTTCACACAAGACCTAAGTCCATAATTATGCTCCCTCTTAACCATAATTAATCTATTATAAGTTCAATAATTTTTCCTTAAGCATAATTAATGATCTGTTATGATAAGTTCATCGATACCCCAATCTTCATAACTATTATCAGGAAGGTAACGTCGAATAACAATAGGGATCTTACGTTTCTTCAGTTCCTTCATAGCGATCTGCAACGGGTCAGTCTCTCCTTCCAGCTCAACCATTACAGGTGCACACATTGCTATCTGCAGTGCTCTGGTCCCCAGTACCCTGGCTCTTTCATATCTAAAAAAAATTAGATTAAAAATAAATTAGGAATTCAAACCAAAACATAACCTTAAAGTATGAACACTACGTACTTTGTCATGTAACGCGTTGTGATTCGTTTAGATTTCTGCACGCCGCCAGAAGCTTCCCCAGCAGCTAAAAGCTCTATATTTTCTCCATCTTCCTCTTGCTGTTCTAATTCAATATTATCGTCGTCATCGACGTCATCGAAGTCATCGACAACCCTAGGAAGAAGGTTATGTTATGTTATGTTACGTTAATCTTAGAAATCAAAAACAAATACTGCACAAGGTAAAAAGAATTTACGTACTCGTCTCCGTCAAATTCATCGTCAGCCATATCCATGCTCTTACACACAAGTCTGAACACTGCTGGACACTCAGCGGAACTGAACGTGCCGCTTGGGAATGCTCGGAATGCTTCCAGTGCCGTAAAGCACCATTACTGCACCATTACTGAATGAAGCCACTTGATTCGTCAACCCTCCCCCCGCCCCCCCCAACAAACTTCAATATTTGAATAGCTCTAAATTTAGGAACAATATGGATAAAGGACATGTGATTTTTAATGTTCAACCAAATGAATAGTGTATATGCAAATGACAATTATTCATTATTTCATTATATTATTTATAATTAATTATTACACGGTAGTAGTCCGATCAGAGTCAATACCTTCCACTATAATATTGTCGGCCTTTTGATCGGTAAGACAAGAAAGCTGTAATCTCATTGTTCTGGTTACTTTAAAAAGTAGTGCTTCGATCCGTGAAGCATCTTCCTTGTTTCGGGGCGGCGGAATTACGTCCAACGCTTCTTCAAAGAAACTCCTTTAAAAAAACATAAATAGTACACGTGTGTATCTTTAATTATTCGTGGCAATGAGCAGTGTCTCAGTGTATTGCAGTTTTCTCGTTACCTTGCTCTCGGCGTGCTGTATCTTGACAGTGCTTTACTCAGTAACGTAATATCGGCACGAGCTTGAATAATACCGGAAGGTCCAAACTTAGTAACGCAGGACATAAGCCTGGCTAATTCTTCGGCTATGGTTTCTACAATGTGGGATAAAACCCTCTTCAATAGACTTGGGGACACTCTGCGTACCTGCATTTTTTTTCAAAATATATAAGCAAATACAATAAGTATATAATTGTATAAAGTTATAACTTTACCTCAGCATGAACGGCTATAAGATTTGCCAAGGCTTCCTGTGCATAAGGTCTAATATGCGTAGGCTCCACCTCTGAGTCCCATTCGAGACCACCAAGGTACATGCTGGGTTCAATAGTGCCAACCAGAGGATCACAACGTCTCTCTAAATAGGCGTCTAAGACAGCTGCATCAAGATTTTCTAATTCGGTCCAGTCTGAATTCCATCCAACAGCTGTCGACAGCTCCGGATAACCCTGAGCCTTGAGGAACTCCACGACACGCGGTAGCACAGTGTTAAGCGTGTAGCGAATATTACTCAAGGATATTAACAAGCACTGTTCCCATGTCTACAAAATTAATAGATCGTAATCCAAGGCTGTCGAAAACTGTATCATTCATGAAACATACCGGACCATGGTGCTTGTTGTCGCGAGTCCTATATCCGGTTGGTGAAGCAATCAATTGAGAGACAGATGGTTCCTCATCCTCCATTGCGTCTTCGCTTCCACTGAAGGCTAATTGTCGCAAACAACGTGCGAATGAGGTAAACAGTGTCCTAACAGCGTTGTGATACAGTGCTTGATACGCTGATCCTGCAAGTAAAGGACCTTCCCTAGGGCCACAGGCGACTGCAGTCTCACGAGATAGTTTTGACACTTCCATAATCATCTCTTCGAACAGACTAGGCTAGTTGAAGAAATTAAGTTTTTGTAGAACTCATGAATCTTGATAAAAACTAAATAGAATATATTATTAATTACATTACCAGTCTTGTGACTCCGCCATCCTCATACAAATATTCCATTTGCCATGTCTCCTTTCGATGCAAAGCTCCAATATTCTCTGCAGTTTGTTTGAATAGTGCAGCCATGCATTGAAATCTGCATTAAAGGAAGACAATATAGAGGTAAAAAATTTTTGATAAAAATTAATTCCAAAACATTACCTAAGATCAAAAATGAATTTGCCAAATATGTCAAGTGCTTCGTTTGGCAAGTCCAGATGTATCAGAGAAGCGTACATCTGCCGGACGCATCTAAGATTGTGCAGAAGCCAAGAGGCTTCAAGATTAGAACTGCAGGAGCTTTTCATGGCGTTTGCCGCGTGTTGCATGCCCGACAGTACAAGATTCTGTAAGAACGAATGCTTTAGGTTCTTCCTCTAGGATTTCAAGAGAATAAAATAATTGAAACCTCACCTTGAAAGGTATTTGCTTCTCAATGTCCACGGTAACGTGCAGCTGTCCAGTAAAATAACTTTGCCCTAATCTCCAGAGGTCAGGAAGTTGCTCCATCACCACGTCACAGATTGCCTCCACGCAAAGGACCCGCACTGGAGCGTTATTTATGTCATTTTTATAAAGGCGCAGTTGCTTCACCGACATTGGCGTAGATCCATTCGATTTTGGAGTTTTGCTAGAATCGTCTCCTCCGGCGCTCTCAGATTCCAGGTGTTCGTGGACGCAGGCAGTGATACTCTTTTCTAGGTGGCGTGCATGGGACACTGTGCAGTACAAAAAAAAAAAAACATTATTATTGTGTTAACAAGATAATATAGTAATAATGATTATGAAGTGGATACCTATCGCATCCCATGCAGGGTCTCCTTCAGCCTCCAGGTTCACCATGTTTCTGATAATCTTCTTTTGCTCATCCAAAGTCGCTGGCATTTCCTCGAGCTTCTTGTGGAGCATATTGCGTAACTTTCCTATTCTTTCATCAATTTCCACCAGAACTCTCTTGAAGACCTCCACCTCCGTGTTGCCAAATAAATTTTTAACACGGGCGTAATCGTTGATCACCAAGTCGTAGTTACCGCGCTTGATATTCTTCTCGATATTGACTGGCATGCAGAACAGGAAGCGATATCTTTGCATTAAGGATAAAGCATTTCTGGTAGCGTCGGCTCTATCTCTACGAGCTAGGACGTCGTCAAAGAGCTTGTTCGCTTCGGCCATGGATTCTTTTATAGCTTTTTCAAGCTTGTTTGTTGGGTCACTTCCATGCTTTTGAACGTCAGATTCAAATTGTTCTTTTAAGAGAACAATAGTGTCTAGTTGTTCCATTACAGAACCTACGTTTGCCTGAAAAGAAATTATCAAGGTATGAATGAAGGAGATGATAACTAGGATATGATATATTACCTTCAGGAAAGACAGCTGGCCTTCCTTCTGAGAATGGACTTTACGTCTCAGATAAGCAAGCCCAGCCTTAAGATCATCCAGTGTAGTTGCATGATGATGCTGCAGTAAAAACCAGCCAGGATGAAACTTATCACTTGCTAATTCTCCACTTCCATCTCCAAATAGTTCTATTAATTCGTCCTCGGGAAACTTTTTCCTGCAAATAAATTGTCTCGTCAATACCCTTTCTGTAGAATCATATGTATGGCAATACACAGTGTGAAATAATCTTTACTCATTTCCTTCTACGCTGAGACCTAATGGATCTTCCTGTTGGTAATTTGTAGGAGACAATGCACGTCTACCCCATACAAAACTTTGCATTGGAGCCTCCTCTACCCAAACTGCAGACTCTTTCATAGGTCCAATGGTTTCATGGTAGCCCCGAAACTGTACAGTCGATGTACCCTGACCTCCACTGCGTGTTGTAACAATTATATCTCCACGTCCCTTGCATGGTCCAGAACGTGCTATAATTTTATTCTGCGACTTCCATTCAGCTGACAAGAGGCAATCGCAGCCACAAATAGTTAAACCTAAAAACGAATCTTACATAAGAAATTTGAAGAAAAGTAAAACATTCTACATAGAAGAAAAGAAACAATACTAACCTATAAGGTCTTGAGCTCTGGAGCCCAGAAATTCTCCTCTGACAGTGACGCGAGTTCCTGGTGGACCTTCTTTTGGAGAAATTCCGGTGACTACGGGTGGAGGTCCCATTCTTACGAAAATATATGTCAAATAAAATCTGTCCTTATAAAAACAGGACCGCGTGTCTATTAGTAATCATTCTTCTAATTTATAGATTTCACCTACGCAATCAGCTACAAATTAAATAAAAGTAGTTTTCACTGTTAATTATTTATTTTTAAAAATAATTATGAAATATAAGGAAGAGTCACAATTCCCACCCACTCGTCTGTCTACCAAACTCTGTACTGTACCGTGACTGACCCAGCCTTTCTTACACTCAGTCACAAACTGTCATATCAATTGACAACAATGTGATTGGTTGCTTGCACGCAGGCTGAGGAGGTTCAGTCGAATACATTATTGAAAAAAAAATTTGATAAAAGATACAAAGTGACTGATTGTCTTTTCTAAGTTCTTACAAAATATATTTATTGAATCGTAGACAAATATTATAGTTTTAACAAAATAGACTCTAGTTGTAATGTCGATAAACTAAATGGTCGCACATATAAAAGTAAAAATGAAATAACAGCGTTGACACTTACTTCTCTTAAGGGTATTGAGCGAAAAATTGGTTTACCACCATAAAATCTCACAAGACACATCGAGACTTATTGTATCATACCTATTCTACTGGTCGAAGAAACATGATGGCATCATTTATTAATGTGTGACAAGGCTTGATAGTTATAATTTTATGGCCACTAAAACGTCTTGATGCTTCGATAACTGACTCTCCATTCCTGCCAGCAGAAGGGAATTGGAGATGACAGTAAGCCTCTCTAAATGTACGTCAGGAACATATGTGCTCATTAAATACTAATTAACAGTATACATAATCCTAAAATACAAAAGATGTTTTTGGCAACGCTAAGTTTTGAGGCTTCGTACGCTGAATGAAGAATGGAACGAAAGTTCCGTTCATTCTGCTTCATAGCTGCTTTCTTATAAATCACCTGAGATATTTGGTGGAGTAGCACTAATAGAACTATTGGATGATGATGGTATTGGAGATGGTAAGGCAGCATATTGAACGTACTGAGCCTGTCCAGGAAGTGGATACCAGTTCTCCTGAGGAGACTGCTGTGGCATTCCAGGATACATATTTTGCTGAGGATATACATATTGCGGGTATACCTCACAGAATGATGTAGCCGGGTAATTGTCCACATTCGGATAGACGTTAGGAGGATAAGCATTCACATTATTACCGTCAGCAATATCTGAACGCGACACATACGGGACAGAGAAGTATCCTGTATTGGAAGCGTAGTACGAGTGACCATAGGATTCAGACTCTCCTGAATAGTACGGTACCGGCGCGTACATTGTCTGCTGAGTCGAATATGGTGACTGATACGTTGAAGGATTTCCAAAAGAGTGACCTGCCTGTTGAGGACTTGCCCGTTGTCCTTGAACCAGGTCGTTTCTACCAGGCTGCACCGGCGGCGGCGTCTCCATAGATCCGTTGCTCTGCTGATACGGAGCCTGCTGTTGCGGTTGTTGCTGCTGAGTCTGCTGTTGGTATGGACTTTGCTGATACGAGTTTCGATATCGTCCTGGTAGCAAAAAAAAATTGGAAAGAAACAAAATTAAATCAGATCCTTGTATTCCTCGTGTATCAATTTACCATCGAGATTCTTCTTGAATCGTGAACCCGTGCCGTTCTTGTTGTTCCGTATCGCATCGCGATTCGGTGTATTCTGCTCTTTGACTTTGTCATAATTTCCATATCCCTTATTAGGAGGTGTCTTTTGCGAAATGTTTTTCATTGGAAAGTCCTGTAAGATACTGCGCGGCACTCCTGGCTTCGATGATGCTTGTCCGTTATTCATGACTCGTCCTCCATTCTCAGGATACTCGTCTTTGCGACGCCCTATGACGCAATTCTGGTTCATCCCTTCGGTAATCTTATTCACACTCTCTTCAGTGGTGGAGCCACCTAAACGGATATTACACATTTCAATTAATTAACAAAGTACAAAATAATTGTCTGCACATATCTGCTCCTTCAATTACCGGTATAATTTCCGGTTTGCATGTTCATAGCTGTGGATCCCGCAGGACCAACATAGTAAGATCCATAAGGTACCGGAACTGGGTGGCAACTCCACAAGTTACCCGCTCGGAAATACTAGACGTACAAATTTTACATTAACAATATTTGGTGGTGTAATCAATTTAATTGAAATAGTACAACTATCATGGAACTCACCTCTAGTCCCAGATTATAAAAGAATCTCAGTGTAAGCATATCTATGTGAAAATAAAAGTCAATATATATTTTGATATCCGTCTTTTACTGGTTAATTAAATAATAGAAATAACAACGTCACCTGCAAATGGTAAATCGCTTCCATTCACGTCGACGCTCTTTGGAGCGCTAAGATTGATCGATCTAAGAACACGATCCATCTCATTTCCAGGGATAAGTTGATCACTTGAATTACCGACAAAATAATGAAACTGTGAATAAGCATTTCCATCCGGTGGTGGATAATACATATTCGGAGTGCCCGGAAAGAACGGTGGTATATCTGTAAAGAAAAAAAAATAAAATAAAATAAAAAGAAACGAAACACTTTAATGCCTATGTCCGATCGGCAAATTAAATTCTTTCCAAGCCATACTTGACTGAGATGGATAATAAGTTTCGCCCTGGGGATGAGAATTGCAGACTGGCGATGGCTGTGATCCATTTTCATTCGCAATTATAAGCGCAGAACTTCCAGAAACGATTTTCTCATTATCATTGGTGTCAGTTTTCGAAGTGTTTTCGCTACTCTCGTTACATTCCTTTTGTTGTTGTTGTTCGACCAATGCCGGTTGAGTGTTGTTCATGGTTACTGGCATGGCATCCACTGAATTCTTTTAAAAATTAAAAGGAAATAAATGATCCGTAATGCTAAGCACACGAGAGTTTGAATTTGGCTTCTTTCTCTTTTGTCAAATTTCTTGTTTCAAATCCATCGATTACTTACTTCTGCGTGATATCCTTGATAAGAGGTGAATCTGTCTATGCCGTAAGACTCAAAGAGCATCGTTGAATGACCTTTCTCCCAATGTCTATCAAAATCAGTAGGAAGAACTGATTTTTAGAAAATCGTTTAACAGTGATAGGGAATAGCAATTTACCTGGAACTGTTGTCCCACTGAGTAGCATCCTCGTCGTTACCTTTGTTATTGCTGATATAATTGTTGTTGTTCCGATCGTCGTTATTATTGGATTGAGAATCGCCGTTAACCGGCAGCTCTTTGATCTTTCTTGAATTCAAACTCGAACTCTTTTTCCACCACTTAGTATCTGAGAAAGAGACTAATGTCTTGATACCATTTTTATGAAATAAAATAAGCAGGAGAAAAATTTATAAAAATGAACTTGTTACACTTCCAATCTCATTAGAACGTACTAAGCGGTTGTCACTTTCAATTTGAGAGCCCGAGAGACACTAACTGATATTTACAAAATCATTTTGTACTTATTATTGATATAAGAATACTTACTGACATCGGTAAGGACGTTTTTTTTGGGAGTCGTTATACCCCATCCAGGTTGCTTGTTCGTTGTCTTACGTGGTGACGATGGTCTTAGGGCTGAATAAGGCACTGTCCTCTTTTCACCAAGCTCCTCGATGAAGACCACCACTGGTCCCTCGTTTTTACTCATCTCCTGGATGTGTCCATTGTAGCAGAGTGGCTCGCGCCTTCCTGCTTTTAGAATGGCTCTCTCGTTCGGATTACCATTGCTGTCAGTTTCAATATACACGGAATTTCCATTATCCTTGTCGAGCTCTTCTTCGTTTAAGTCCATTTGTACCAGGCATTTTCCTCCAACCTGAAGCTCGGTAGTATTGTACCTGGTCCACCCGCCGTTTCTTACCTCTTTACATTTAAAATATTTTGTTTAATCTTCCATATACATTTTTAATACTGTTTATTGCATCATTATGTGGATCGATAAAAAAATTGGAATGAATGAAGGATCAATGTACCTCGTTTGACTTCATGCCAAATATCAAAATCCGTGTTACGATAGATATTAGGATCTAATGCTTTAGCTACTCTGTATGGAAATGGTGTGATACCCTTGCAAATTGCCTGTATCTCTTCGTTCCCCTCGGAACAGTCTTCTAGTTTATTGAATAATTCTAAAGCCAGTTGCCTGAAATATTTAATGGGGATGTACTCCTTTTTATTATAGAATTTATATTCAGCTAATAAGCTTGGGCTAGGAACTTAGGTGGCAATAGGAATGCTTAGCAAGCCTTACTCTCTATTATCCACATTTTCTTTAAGAAAGAACTTCTCATGTCTGAAATTACTTGTTTTGTCATGAAGCATCAGATCTACTGTGTTATCCACATTCGTCATCTTGAATACATTTTTGTACAAAGTCTGGTAAACAAGAGCTGTGGGGAAGTTCTTAAACTGTAATGCTTACAATAAAAGATACTGTCATAAACATCAATTACATGTGTAACAAAGGAGAAAAGCTTACACTGACAAAAAGCAGCAACAGAGATAAAATCTCGAGGATAAACACTTTCGTAATGCTTTTGCATGGTATGGCAGAGAAGAATCATCTTGTCAAACCCATTATCAGTAACAATGCAACGTGTTAGACTCTGCCCACTGAATATGACAAATTCTCTGCCATAAAGAAGTGACATTGCCTGAATCTCTAATGGACCACCCCATTCGGTGATACATGCCATTTGTTCCAAATAGTCTTCACTGGATATAGTTATATTCTAAGGATGAAACAGAATCGTATAATTTTGAAATACAAGACGCTAGCTAACCATTTATATCATAGTCCATTACCCCCTCTAACAAGTGCTTATTACGCTTCATAAATTCTACACATTCTCTTCGAACACGAATGTGAAAATGCTGTGTAAGATAAATTTGTTCGCTGACTGCACGAAACAGACAAGTGGGTTCTCTGGGTCCATGCTTCCTGAAGAAGCCCTCTTCCTGCAACCACTCGTCTACAGGCTCCGAAGATCTTTTGCATGGTTTTCTTGGAGAAATTTCCATGACTCTTTAAATAAATAAATAAAACTATTTCACTTTATATACTATGTTAATGTAAAACAATAATTTAAAAAATAATTTGATAAGGATTATGTACGATAATAATGAGCATTAAATACGCTTCAGAATATTAATTAGAATTACGGGAAAAAAATAATATTCTGAAAGTCGCAACACGTGCCTACCCAATCCTCCCGCTCTCTCTCACACACATTATTGTATCAAGATTTAACTTTCTTAATATGAAAGTGTTTAATCAGAGAAACCTTACCTGTTAGTTTATTATCAACAGTAAATGTTAATGGGGAGCAGTAGAACAAGTAGAATAAATATACGTACGACAATACTCGATGAACTTCGTGCAAACTACGTTTTTTTTTTTCTTTAAAAGAAAGAATTCGAATAAACCCGTAAGAAACGTTACCAGGTGTTACCAACTACACAATTGATCTACTGCGAATTACCTTGTGCCAACTGGAATAAATTCGACTATTGATCACTGTGACTTTAGGCGGTATTTTGAATTAAGGAATATCATTTAAACTCTATATTAATGTCTATTGTTTCAGTTAATATTATCAATAGAAAGTAATACCTTTACGAATATGTTTCTGGATAAATTCTTCCGTTTTTCCCTTAGATAGATATATACAAATTTGAAAGAACCTGCTTTAGTCGGCATCCAGTTGGCGTAAAATAATACTAAAGCGGAAACGTAATTGGTCCATTCAAACGAACAAAGAGCAAAGGATGCAGAGCTTTCAATAAAATTGACCCACTACAAATGATCTTTTTATTATTCATCGTAATAATTTTTATCGTTATGATAAAATGCGGTGTGCACGAATATTAAAAAAGTACAATAGCCCGTTATATAAAATATGATTTTTACACGAGTACACCAATCGAATACCCAATCGTCGATATCTGCGCTCGTATAAATGCAATATGTGCCGCGATTATTGCTGCTATTGAAAATAATGCTTGCCTGCGAGCAGCTTTCTTGGTAAAAAATATAACCCTTACGCGAGTCTCGAGTTGGGGGATGAAAATGGGGCGACGGTTATATTTCTGTATATTTCATTAAAAAATGGCAGTTATATTATTGTTATATTATTCTTGCTTCGATTTTCTTTTATCCTTCAAAACCCTGTCGACTGCTACACGCCTAGTCGACAACGAGCGACGACTTATTGGAAAGCGATCGTCGACACGATCTACGATATAATTGTTTCTCATTGAAGCCAAAGCAACGCTTATATATATATATATATATTTATATGTATAAATGTTTATAAAGAATCCGTCGCCATTTTTCCATCCCGGCGAATAAAACCGCATCGGGCAATATAAATCGTGGCGAGAATACGAGTATGTACTAGGAAAGATTACACAAATATTATCGCGATGGAATCGTATCGGTAATATGGATGATGACCGTTACGAGATATCGGGATATAAGAGAATGGAAGAGAGGCTCCTTCTTCTTGATGGCGTTATGTTATTCTTGTTATCGTTTATCCGGTACTTTTGTTTGTTTTCTTCTTATACTTCTTCTTCTTCTTCTTCTTCTTCTTCTTTGCAACGTTTCTTTAAGCGGAGACCTTCTCGGCGTCGATCGCTGACGAAGCAATAAAGAAATAATAAATTATAATTGCTGCCGTTGCATCGGCTATAAATAAAATGTATAATTAATTTTCATTTAAATACCTTCTTTGGTTGGCAAAGGATTCTTCTCGAGAGTTTCTGCGTGCTTCAGCTTGGCAGGATTAAAGCTCTCGATACCGGAAATCAATTGTTTCCCTTTCTCTCGTTGAATGACTGTGAAATCGGAATTAACGAGTTTAATCGAATATACGTATCGTTCCACTCGTTGCATTATGTCAGATCAGTGAAAACTTTCACGACGCCAGCAGTGCCAACTGCTGACGCAGTGATGATCCTACGAATTCCTTATGACTGACGAGAATGTAAAATGTCAATCTAATAAAAATCATAAAGCCATGTATCATAATTCTTAGGTATTTGGCATTAGTTACCATATTTGTCGGGTAGTGGATTCTTCTCTTGGGTCTCAGTGTGCTTCAACCTGGCTGGATCGAATTTTTCAATACCAGCGATCACGGTTTGTTGAGTCTGTTGAGTCTTCTCCGCAGCAACGTCTGGGAAGAGAGAGAAAAAAAGATTCATTTAATAAGCAGAAAGAGATATAAGAGAAAATAGAAGTCCATAAAGTTCCCTTCGAAGCATCGGCTGACAGTGTTATAAAAGCAGTCACCACCTTGCGGACGGTATTGGCTGTGTTAATACATTATTATTATTATTCTGTCCTTTGTATAAAGTATAAATTTGCTGTACCCAGAAAACGATGTCATAAATCAGAGGTTACACCAGCAAGATCTTTTGAACTCCCACGACCCCTCAAAATACCCTATATGATTTATGACGACCATTTTAGCAGCACCTTGTGTGTTCGCAGCACAGGGCAGTACCAGGATAACAGTACAATACTTTAGAACGGTACAGGTTTGCAAACTTGTACAAGGAAGTAGGTAACGAGCAAAGACAAAGCATATACGACCACAGGACTATAGGACTGGATATTTGATTAATTTGTTATAGCATCGCCTAGCAGGTAGCACGTGTTAATATGTGACCAAACCCCAATAGACAATTCCCTGACGCTGTCGGTACCTTCGGCATTGGGTAAAATAATCTTCTCGTGGGTATCAGCGTGCTTCAAACGATCCGGCTTGAAGGTCTCCACTCCGTGAATTAGTTCAGAGTGCTGTTTCTCCTGTCGCACGTCTAAATTTTCATTAAAATGCTGGTATTACAAAGTTAACCAAAAAAAATCTCATACGTTATATTCAAATGAAACTCCAAGTGAATCGAAACTCAATCGTTCTGACTTCTAATGCAATATGCATTTAATCTCTGTACCTTCGGCCGAGGGCAACACGTTCTTCTCGGCAGTGGCAGCTTTCTTCATACCGCCATGATCGAAGCCTTCCAATTCACTCTTTAAATCCAGAGCGACCTTGGGCAGATCCTTAAGCGAGGGACTCACAGGATTCGACATGACGGGCGTGATGATTACTCGTTAATCTGCAATTAAACGGAGGATCGTGTTAATTGAGGATGTTTCCCAATTCCTAATTGGCTTTTGCATTACCTGCGCAATTCCTAGTCTGAATATATTTTTATCATACCTGAACACGATATTATTATCTCATCGGACACTCGAAATTTCTTGGTAACGGATGAATTTTGTATCAAGGCTCACGCATCGGAGTGTGCAACATCGCGCTAATTCACGGCCTACTACTTTTTTGCCGGTGGGAAAGTTCCGCCAGTACGGATACAGATTTTCGTTCAGGAATCAACAATTGAGAGTCGTGCGGGAAACGAGAGACGGGAACAGAAGATAAAAAAAAAGCCTATCAAGATCTTTCTAATTGAAACCTGTTTTAAGAGCTTCTACTTTTCTTCATCAAGTGAAACGCGCGCACGAGGGGACATAGAAACAAGCCATCGTCAAAAGTTTCGGCATTGCGTGGATATATAAATTTACATTATTCTCATAACGGTGAGAACTTGAATTTTTTTTTCTAGAGTTAAATTCACAGGCAGCAACGAGTTCGTCCCGGTTAGTGATAACGGCAGAATTTACGCGCCATTCAGGCTTCCCAAGATTGATAAATCCAAAGACCTATCCATATGGAAGCCAAGACAACCGCAAATTCCGTCCGCGTAAAGGCAGCAGAATAGCTTACGTTGCTTCGGTAGATTCCCCGGCGTTTGCTCGTGTCGATAAGAAGATACATCGAGGCATTTCAAATTGTTCTTTGTTCGCGTGCGCAGGACATTCCCCGGTGGCGATTCGTTTCAGCGGCGATAATAAAAAGCTTACGGATCATTAGGCACGATCGGACAGGAATTCCGCGCTAATATAATCGCAGCGACGCGAGTCAGCCGATTATTCCTTCTTTTTTTAAATACGTTCCGATTCGTCCTACCACGTGACGAATTGTAGAGAGTAAAGCTTCGTAACGTCAATGACAATAGGAATCCCGTACCACGGAAGTGGGAAACGTCACTTCCTGCCGAACGTAACTCCCTCCAGTTTCCTTTTCTTATCCTCTCGCCACTGGCGTTCTCCAATTTTAATCTTAACGGCTCTCCTTCGACCAACCTCCTCCAATCCTTCATTTTCAAGGAGTCCACAATCTGTGCCCAAAGGTACCGCTAAATATAATAAAATATGTGCCGAGTCAGTCCTTCCTAGTGTATCGACTGTGGTTGCCAAACGAAATCAACAGATGTCCCTCCTAGACCGCATCTCTCTCGAGACGTCACTCCGCGTGAATAAACTGATCGAACGGATGGACGACGGCGAGCGGTACGAAATTCATCATCGTTAGATATCAATATACTCTGTCCTTTTTTTCTATCCTTTCGATATATATCCTTGCGGAGGTCGCGGACTCAAAAAACCAGTAGGTAAAGCAACGTGGCTGCGTGGCACGCACTCAGCAACGGCAAGGCTGTTGTCCTTATATGGCTCTCGATCGTATCCCTCTATATAGAGAGAGTTCGAACGAAAGAGGCTGAATACGCAATAGCGCAACAACACGGCACAGATCTCGTCCGGCGAGAGACCCGAATACAACGGCCTCTACACTCTCTCTCTGTGGATGCGCGAGCATACAGGGTGTTCTTAATTTGCCTTGCCTTTCGAGCCAACAGAGTGCAGAAAGACAGAACCGACTTTATTGGGAACTAGAAGCTGTGCTGCAGAATGTCCAACAATGTTTTCGCGATATCTTGCAAATTTCTGAGAGGCCTCGGGCAGACTTGGCAAAATGTCAGAGAGAGAGAGAGAGAGAGAGAGAATAACAAATATTCGAATTCAAAATACAAATCAAAAGAACGAGTCAATCGGGAGACGCGGATTTTATTCTTGCGAATTAAGAACTCGTCACCGGGAAACAGTGTCGCCATCTGACATTAGAATTTCGATGCTGTTCAATGCATTTACAGATCCACCCACCCTGTCCTCCTGCAGCGAGCAGTCGAGATTGCAAATTCAATGTGAAGCATTCCACGTACGCTTGCGACGGATTGTGCGATATGAAAATAGAAAATGATATTTTCAATTGAGACACCCTGTACACACGGAGCTCTGCTTACTAGCATATACACAACCAAGTGCAAGTAACGGGACGACCAAAGGGGTCGACGAGTCCCAACCGCGTCTGCAGCCAAATGTGCCCGAATATGAGCAAATGTGCGCCACGCTCTGACGTCATGCTAAATCATCTGCTGTAAAAGTATTTTTGAAAATCGAATATATCAATATTAATCCTGACAAGAGTTACGTTCCAAAACCCTAAAAAAGGGAACCCTCGAGATATTAATATTCTTTTCCAAATCAAACAACACGACCTTCCACGGAACGAGTGATTTTTAATCAAACGCTACGCTCTATTAAGCAATAATGACGATAAGAACCAGTAACTCTATAAGGTCCCATGAGTCAGAGATGCGACCCAGTACGTTCCCAAGACTAAAGACATAAGGATTCCAGAGAAACTCGCAGAAAAAAGAAAGATTTATAAAAATGTACAGATATCCCCGATTTCTAAATATCCAAGAGAGATCATCTCCAGACTGATTCTTAGAGTGGCCTATGCGTCGTACGCCAATTAACCGTTCGTGCCATAGCAATTAACGAAGAGCGGTCTGGCAATCCTCGCAACCGCTGACCACGGATCCACGGATCCACGGATCCACGGAGGAGGCACGTAAGCGTGCGTAGAAAACGAAGTAGACAACTGCAGCCTCGGGCAACGCAAACGCGCACCAGTGCAGTACAGCCGTCTCGTGCGACCGTGACGGCTAACGAACCCTGGTTGGTTGGTTGCTGTGCTATGGTACTATGTTTATGGTGTCCTATGGTGCACCATGGTGTTCCATGGTGTTCCATGGTATCGAGCGGCGGCCCGTGTACACGTATAAGAGGCCGAGCAAGGGATTTCCGAGGAACGCATTGGTAGCGGTAGTATAGTCGCGCGCAAAAGTTTTTCAATCCCATTGGATAACAGCCCATAACTATATGTATACACGGTGTGCTGCATTGTAAAGACGCGCTGAGGGGTTGCGTGGCACAGAGTGAATGAAATCTCCAAACTTATTCATGCCAGCTTCCAACGGAGGATGCTCTTACGGATTAGAGTATGGACTGGTTAGGACACGTGCTGCACATAGAGGTTGCCATGCATGAGTTTACGAATGAGATGAGTAAATGAAGAGACATTGGAGAGGGTGAGACAGAGAGAAAGAGAGTGGGAGGTCTCGACGCCCAGCAGACGGATTCATCGATTCCCGTACGACCCCTACCGAGTCGTCTAGGAAGTTCAGGGTGGGCATTAACGTATAGCTGCATTTCATGGTCACGGACTTCCTGCACTGCGTGACTATATATATATATAATTTTTGGTACAGTTAGAAACAAGGTATTACCAACGTAAATGGTTTCAGTAAATGAGCCGCGATCGTTAAAAACACGTAAGCGATAAGAAATGTCAGCCTCGGGTAGGTTCTCTCTACTGATAACGAAATGCCAGAAACGCCGGTTTGAGTGCTTACGTGTACGACTGAGGATGCGTTAGGGACGCGAGGATGATCTATTTTTGGCGTTTCCTTCTCTCCTGGGCAATGACTTTTTTGTCTCTCTCTCTCTCTCTTTCTCTCTGCAGCTTCCATTAGTCACTAGTTGACAATCTCTCTCTTTGTCAGGGCAGGAATGTGCGTTATTACTTATATTCAGCTTCAGGAGGCGGCATAGGCGCATTTGCATGCCAGACGCGCGTCCCAACTGCATCTGTCAAAACCACGCCCTGTGCCGTCTCCTCCGCACGTCCTCGTCCGTTCTCGTTGACTACAGTACTTGTGTGTGTTATGCGTGCACGAGGTTCTGAGCCCAATACCGGAATCCTGAAAACCATCCTGATACCTTCAGTGAATATCTACTGATAGCTCCCTACCTATCGGCTACCAGGTAGTTTCTGACTTGTCTCTGATATTCTCACTCTACGCTATATCTATATATATAGAAAATATATACTGTACAAGTCTATACTGTCCTGGTAATATATGCATTCCACGGATTCGTCACCCAGGACAAGGACGCTGATTTTCTTTCAATGATTCTCCATACCCTATCGTGTCTAATGGAATAATATAACCCTCAAAAGCTTCCTAAAAATTATTTGTCAACTCTCTTTTTACCCATTCTAAAAACGACAAGGTGTAACAGCACACTGTAGACACACAAGAGTAAACACCAAAGTCGCACCTGCTTAGCAGCAAACTGTACCTTAAAACCGGTGGAATGAATGTAACTGCGCGTTATCGCAAAAACAAAGAAAACCACGTATGCAAAAGTGCCCGAGCGTCCCGCTGACAATGAGCGAAAACTTGAAGACTTTATCGACGTGGATTACGAGGTGAAAAAAAAAAAATAAAAGATAAAGCCGGCACAATGACACTTCGTATCAAATATAACAAAGGCCGCGTGGAATATCTGTAATTATATACGAGCATTCCCTGAAAACTGGAGCATCGTTGCCGCGACTCACGGAACCGTTGGAAACAGTTTTCTTCTTGCCTCGACTTCATTCTTCTCTCGTCCTGCACGCCCACGTTTTAATTCGGTAAACTATGTCGGCTATAGCTTTCTATGGTACACACTGTATACTCGAATATCGACCGCACCCTTAGCCAAGAGACAACACAAAATTCAGTATGCACCAAAAGTCAAATTAAGCAGCAAGGATCAATGCCATCGTGTACAGCGCTCTTTCTCCTTAGAAAATAAACCGAACGAGAACCGAATGATTGGTTGATAGACAGATGCCGGTTGGAACCGTCAATTAGAATCGTGATTCAAAAATTCCTGTCCTTGGAGTTACAAAACCTCCTGAATTTCAAAGAAAGAAACTTAACGATATCAACGAGAAGGTAATGACTGTGTCATTAATCATTGCCGTGCGTACTGATACGATGAAGATGAAAGAAAGTGATTTATTAGCGTGCAAAGGAATTCTTGGCCACTGACCTGTCAGTTGTCACTAGGGGGACTTGAAGTGCACTACGAGTGCTGCTACCAGCCAGCCAAACGTTCGAACGTAGAGAGCAAAGAGTATACTGAAGAGATACCGACTGGTTTAGCGGTTCGTGGCATGCAGAACCATCGAACTGATCGTTCTTTCCCGTGGTTCCCCACCAGTGATCCTGATCGGCCAATAGCGAATCGACTTTGCTATTTCTCCTCTTCTCATTGGTCACACCCTACTCCCACCCTGAGCATCGGTAGTCGGCTGCGTCGTGAATTCGTGGCTGACTCACCCTGTCACCGTGTCACATCCCTACTCGGTATTCGGCGTGTGCCTCTTTTGCCACTATAGTTACCGAGGATCACTGTCTCCTGCAAGATTCTGTACTGTGACTCTACGGTTCCGATTATATATTTTTAAATATATACGTACTCCCGTTCGCCGCAGTTTCTCCGAGTGGAACTGTAGCCCTGTCCTTAATCAATTAATTATCCATGGGGATACACACTTTTCTCTTCCCTCTTATCAATGCTGGTTTCCATTATCTGCGCGAATAGCGCACAATTATCTCCTGCTACATCTGGTAATTGTATCCAGTGAGTTCTTTCCCTAGTACGGGAAAATAAAATGTTAAATTAGGGGAGAGTAATTCATCGAGGGTTGCTAGTCAGGCTGGAATGACTCACTTCTGCCTGCACTGCACATGCTTCGTCACCACAGCTGGACGACGTGGTTCCTTCAACCAGACTCCTACCCTCTCAATTTTCTCTTTGTAGAAAAACTTCTGTGCACGTAACTATACATAGTAATGATGCTTACGTACGTCATGCATGTAGTACGGTAGGATTCTATAAATGGTACATGCTTCGACTTTTCGCTTTTGGGACTTTCCCATGGATACCTACCACTCGCCTCGATGTTACATGGGGGTAAAGAAGAACTTTAGGAAATTTCGCAAGAGTATTTATAGCAATACTCAAAGAATATAAACGCAGCTAGCTATCCAGAGTGAAAATAATATGGCGTGTCAGCCATCAAAAAAATGTATCAATTTCTCTTTATAAAATTAACTTTGTATTTCTTGCACTCTCTTTATTGTGGCATTTTCAAAGTCACTACGGAAAAGACTATGATTTTCCCTCTTCCATGTTCTGTACGATGAAAATATGTCCAAGGAAATGCACAACTTCGTGAAATTAGTTACGGATTTTTGGTGTCAAAGATAGACGGGATATAAAAAAATAAACCGCGACTCCGAATGCTTCCGTTATCGTCGAGCACGAAGTGCAGCGAAATGAAACGAGACGGAACAGAGCACGTTCTAACGGTTTGTATAGTATTCAAGGTAAAGAGATTAAATAGATACATTTTGTAAATCGCTAAGCGCCAAAAATCTTCATTGGAAACGAATTCAAAGCCTAAGTGATCGTAACAAGCTCAATATCGACTTTGGGTGTTTTTATTGATAATAAGGCTTATCTCCTAGACTTAATACACAATCACATATTATTATTATGTTCTTATACATAGTAAATTGTAATCATTATGAATATATACAAAAAGCCATTACAAGGGAAACTCCTATTATGTTAATTACGGCGGTACATCGAAAATCGTGTAGATCCGTCCAAGGTACGAATTTGAGAAGAAAAAAGAGATAGAGACAGAATCACCTCAATAATTTGCCCTAAATGCGTCAGACCGGTTTATCTATCTCTGTGTTTATGTATTATTCCAGTGTACTTGTCGGATATGACACAGAATCGGGTATGTACACTGTACATACATACAGGCGATGCAGATAAAATTGTGTACAATTGTGTAAAACGTTTTTAATTTCTAGGAGACAGATGAAAAAAAAAGGACAAAAAAGAAGAATCAACTATACTCCAATTGATGATCAATAAAAATTCAATTAAGTTTACAATATGCTCCTCGCTAATTTTTACAGGCTCAGTTTGGTAACGATGATCGTCTGCATTAAACCGCTCCCAATTAATTCGTTTTTTTTTTTTCTAATCATGAACAATACGCGTGCTTGTAAAGAATCGTTAACAAGTAGTGACCATGTTTCTTTTGGATGTCTGAGTGTAATCCATTTGCGTCATTCGAACAAATGTCCAATGGACAGAAGATTTGGATGTATGAAAAGCATTGGCTTTTTGAATCTGTTATCGTCGTTATAAAAAAAAAAAAATAAGGATAAGGGGGTAAAAGGGAATATAGAAAGGAAAGTAAGATGGAGGGGTGGGTAAGACAAGAGAGGACAAGATTTTTTGTTGTAACGAGAAGATCGAAGGCGGAGCTCGGGATAAATTTATAAAGTGATATACATGGTGGCACCCTTTTCTTCCGCTCTGTTAACAATGTAGCCTTTTTCACTTCCTGTATAGATGATGACTCTTAACGTTGGTACTTTCTTCTGTTAGCTCCGCGCTGTTCTTCTGGTCTTTTCAGGTTTTTTTATATTTTTTTTTTGTTTTTACTTTCCTTCTGTTTTAGCTCAATCGTCCTTTTGCTTAATGTTCTCCGGCGATTTATCGCCGTTCATTGGCGAATGGGAACGACTGCGACTCTTGCTGTGTTTACTGCCTGAGCGGGATCTCGATCTGTCGCCTCTTGAGCGTTCGCGACTTGATCTTTCCCTATAAAAAAGAATAAGAAGAAACATTAATTATCCCTTCGCCTTTGCTCTCCTCGAGAAACAATCATTCATATTTATGAAGCTTGTCTTTCTTTCGTTAGCTTCTCGCACGGCCAGTGTCATAAGAGAAACAGACGTAGGAAAGCCTAGAAGAGAAGATGGGATTGTGTGCGGAGGATATTTCTTCCTTTGCGACTTTTTTTTTGGGAATACTAGACACTTACTTCGAGGGGGACTTGGCTTTAGACTTGGACTGCGACCTGGATTTTGACCTCTCAGCCTTGGACCTAGAACGAGATCTGGATTTGGACTTTGACTTAGATTTCGACTTTGAGCGGTCTCTTGATCTGCAAAATTATACAGTACGAATATGAGAAACAAAGAAAGAATAATCGTTTCTGAAAGTAACATACGCGGTAATTTTATATTTTTCGTGTGATCGTGATAAAGTCGCGATGAAGCGGAATTTCTTTTTTTTTTTTATTTATCACGCGTGACAGTGACTGTATATACATATGCGTGTCCTGTGTGATATCTTTGTTGAGAAACTCAAATGTACAGGCAAAGAACGAGAATTAAAAATTTGTGTTTCCAGTTTCATCAGGTGTCCCGAGAAGCCCCGTGCGAACAGGAATATTTTTTTTTAATATAGATACGAAAATTTAGTCTGGAAAATACAAATAAAAGGAAACAGAAAACAAGAACAACGTTAAAGAATAAACAAGCGCACTTATAAACATTGTTATAAGAAACGGAGGAACTACGAAACACAGAGATATACGGGGGGTGTAACACAATTTCGATAATATTCTTATATTCAGACAAATAAATTGATCAAATTGTATAGAGTGCCGAAAATTATTTGAATTCCTCGAATTAAGTCATTTTATTATTTTCATTGTATATTAAACTTTTTGAAGGATTTGCCAATCACGCAGTACACCCCTATATACAAAAGCAAGGTATAATTTTATATGTCGTAAGCGAGAACGAAAGAAAGCAAGAAAAAAAAATGAAGTAATCAATCCATAATCGATAGACAAAAAATATTTAGACAGCGAGGACGATGTACTCACTTGGACTTGGATCGTGAGCGACTGCGCTCAGGAGACTTGGATTTGGACTTTGATTTGGATTTCGAGTGTGCTCTAGACTTGGAGCGGCTGCTGCGACGACTGCGGCTACGAGAACTGCGGCGACTCCTGGTAAAGACAAAATACACCAGAGATCAGATAATTATCTTTTTTTAGCATTGGGCATTTTCTGGCGATTGGATAGTCTATCAGTTTTATTACCATACACGGTCTACGAATAATCAGTGTTGCCGATTTGAAAATTTGAGTCCGCTTTTTAGCATTGAACACTTTTTATAAAAACAACGAGCAATATCTTATAGATAAAACAGAAAAGCAGCAAATAAATTATAGTAAATATTATTCGATGAATAAAAGAAAAGAAATTCATTTTCTCCACATGGTCCAGAATCTATAGGAACGATCTAGAACGACTACTGTACCTGGAGCGGGAGCGCGAACGACGTCGGGAACGGGACCTGGAGCGAGATCGAGATCTGGAACTGGAGGACCTTGATCGGCGACCTCGTCTCTTGTCTTCGATCAGACGAATTCTTCGGCCATTAAGCTCGGTATCGTCGAGTTTATCGATAGCATTCTTCAGGTCAGAGTACGTGGCAAATTCTACGACTCTGCAAAGAATAATGATAAAACCAATTAGGAATCGATCAATGAATTCAAGGGACGTACTAAAATTATTTGCATTAATTGCCGACGTATTACATACCCTTCGTTTCTACGTTGCTTGTGGGCATCTGCATAAGTTACTTCACCAGCTTGTCTCATGTAATCCTTCAAATCCTAAGCATCACGCAAAACAAGCAATTAGTGGAATGTCACGTTGAGATTTATTTATCCTATGTAAGCATTACTTTAATAAATAATTGTGTACGATTTTCTACTATAGGCGGACTGAGCTTTTTAGTTCTAAAAAAAAAACCGCGAAATTCGAGAGTATAGAATCTAACTGAACCCTGTGCACTCGGTTAAATCTGCTGAAAAGGTTTTGAAAATTCATGCCACATTTATTCTGCTAACGATAACTCCTTCTCTTCTGTTGCTGCTATGTCAATTTGAAAATGCTACTTATATTTTCCTTTTCCTTCCTTTCCACTTCGTGAACGCCGAGTGCTCGAATTTAGTATCGACAAAAACGAGGCAACCTTTCTTTATGACATTACTATCTTACTTAGACAAATTTGAATTATTTTGTTCTAGCTTCTAGAAATCTGGCGGGCTCCACTCTGCCGAAGAATCATTCACGAGATTCGCCACGTACCGTAAACGACGGCACAGATGCAAATGCAAAACCGACAAAAATATCTTTGTGACATTTTTCATTTAAACTTCGACAGAGTGGCTCACAAAGTGTGTATTTAATAGATATAATAATTTTTGGAAATGTTTTGACCGACTCGTCATCACGCAAATGAATATTATAAAAGTAATGAAACTTATTTGTGCAAAAAACGTTATGAAATCGTAGTGAAGTTCTGTTTCAGCAAACCATACGGAAAATTAACAGTATAACGTGGTATATAAGAAAATACAAAAGATTAAAATAAAAAGGAAATTGAAAGAGCATCTACAAAAACTAAAACAATTCTCGAAATCGTGTAATCACACATATAATATTTGAAACAGGAAATTCTTCAAAATTTCTCTAATTCGTACAACGCACAATGTACCAGAAAAAAATATTCTAAACAAGAAATTCTAAAAATTCGATGAAAAAAATACGTGAGAGTCGCAGGAGAGCCAGGAATTTCCTAAAACTTAAGTAAGAGAAAAATCTCAAATAATTAATAGGAAAGTGTCCTTCGTGAGATAACGCAGCAATCTTCCTTTCCACGTCGATGGGAGACGAGGTCAACTTGTGTCACCACATGGGGAAAAACCGAGAACTATTAAGGCGGATCCTCAGGCTGGCAATCGTGTTAGCATTTCCAAGCCCTTGGGGGGGGGGGGGGGGGGGGGGGGTTACAAAAGGGAAAAGGCGGAGACGTAAGGGGGACGTAAGAAAAATGCGGGA
>JARQTH010000731.1:127417-186349 GCA_030142595.1 Trachelus iudaicus | reverse complement strand
CGCCCCCCCCCCCCCCCCCCCCCCCCCCCCCCCCCCCCCCCCCCCCCCCCCCCCCCCCCCCAACCAACAAAGCTTCAAGAGTCTGCGATCCCAGGCGATAAGGCTACTACCCAGTGTCTCTCTTGGGTCTACGATTATCAGATGTCCAATAAAGGGATCATCATCGTCATCCTCGTGACAATTGTCAACGGATTCTCAGCGTCATCGATTCTCATCGTAATTCTTTTTTTTTTCTTTCTTTCTTTTTCATCGGCGAAACATTGTGCCTTGCGAGTGCGAGTGCGTGCTTGTCTCTGTGTGGGAACCAGGTACGGCTTAATGCAGGAGGCCGACGATGCACCAGGAGTCTCTCTTGGATAGCTCGGCGTCCGTCGCTATTTATCGGGCAGGACTTCTCCGAGTACTCTGGAGGTCGGCAGGGGGTCGCGGCCAAGTTCGGCCAAGGTCGGCACCGGGTCTCGGGGCCTTCCCCAATAAAAATCTCGCGAGGAACGTGTAACACGTGATGGTCCCAGGGTGCCGAGGTTGGTGCTCTTGCAAGGAAGTCTGCGCCACTCTTCTACACCATTACAATTAATGATCGCGACAAAAGACTCGTGTAAGATTTATCATGAAAATTTACAAGCGTTTAGCATAAAGAAAAGTTGACGCGTGTATTCCTTAATTGTAAAATCGTTGTGATTACTTTGCACAAGGAAAATGGCGTTCGCGTTCCATTTTATTTTTAATCTTTAGCCGTTCGTTCTCATTGATTTTAGGATATCTAATTTCGAGCACTTTTTTTTTTTCAAACGAAATATAACAAACCAAATGAAAACAATAATCACGTGAAGAATTCCCTGCACTGTGCTCGCAAATCGGCAAAATTTCAGTGATAGTTTCAATAATGGCGTGTCGACGAAGTCAGGCGACGAGATACGAAAATCCTAAATCTCTATACTTCGTGCACAGTTATTTTCCTCTTTAAGGATAAACACACGAGTTCAATATATTAATATCTACAACGCGATAACTCCCATTTTTATGGTAGGACAGTCGATACTATATAGATACACTAGACACATGTATATTAAATATATATATATATATATATTATAATAAAAATATGAATATACGTAAATCTAAGAGTACACTCGGTTAAGGTGACGCATTTACCTTGGGCCCAGGCACCACCTTGCTTACGGACAGAGAGAAAGGCCAGACACACGGCGATTGGTCGGGTCGAACACGGATCAGTGTGGCGTAGAGACGCGGATGGTTCGTATTTCGGCCCGTGTGTGCCCTCATGGGTGGCCGCTGCCTGACTTACTAGTAGATGGCTAGGTTGGTGGCGATACCGGAAGTCGTAGTAGTGGTAGTAGTAGAAGTAGTAGTGGTCGAAGGGATACACAATTGATTTTTCCCAGTTAATAAAAAAAAAAAAGCTTATGACAGTTCAGAGACCAGGTACACAATTGGTACTATGACTTCGGACTGGTCAGGATGATGAAGTCGGGTTTGACTAGGTCACAAGGATGGGCACCAATGATATCGGATAACAATGAAACAAAGGTTAGGAAACAAGTATGATTGGAACAGAAAAAAAAATCGTCAGCTTTCTTTACTCCCAGGAGATGGCGCAGTCGTCGTGACAGATTGGGATCGACGTGGATGACGATGAAGGATGCAATGGCCGTGCAGAGTGTCTCTTAGAAGTATGTCGCTGGAAGGATTTTTTTTTTTTTTTTTTTTTCGTTCACTCGGTCTCGTCAGGTTTCACTAGAAGGGTATTCAGTGATGTTGGTGATGGTAGTGGTACTAGTAGTAACAGTAGTGGAAGTCGTGGCAGTAGTAGCAGTACAGAAGGTGGTAGTAGGTGATGGTAGTAGAGGGTGTACCCCCGTGGACGACGCCTTCGCGGCACTCTCTCTCACCCGGACACCTCAGAAACCAACCTGGTGCCACTTGACCTCAAGGCGGGCCCATCGCGTGCATCGTCATCTCTCTATCATCGCACATCATCAGTCTATTGGCCCTACCGGTCTCGCCCCTCCACGGCGAAGAGGACATGGCTCTTCGGAAAGAACATCAATTTTTATTTGTCTTTTGTTCTGAACTGCTGGCCGAACGTAAAGGAAATAATATTGTTTTGTTTATATAGATATAGATATATATAAATATATATATATATATATATGTACACATATGCAAATATGTTATACATATGTGTATATATATATATATACATGTATTAATGTTGTGCGTGTACGTGTATGTATTCGTGTGCGTGTAGATGCGTGTATATTAACATTATAAATACACACATATATATGCTGTCACATACATATATATAAAGTAACGGTTCGTGGAATTTGAGAAATCGGACTGAATGTATGAGCGTGTTACGTCTAAATCGTCAGCAAGGCAACGAATCATTCGGAAAAGTGCAACGACAGACGATTCAATGTATATTGATCAAGTAAGGCTTGGGTTATTAAGTTTTCTCATTCTCAGTCTGTTGACTAATGCTCTCTCTTTCTCTCTCTCTCTCTCTCTCTCTCTCTCTCTCTCTCTCTCACCCCTCTAGTCTCTCTGTATCTTTATCAGTGGCACAGTTCTCTGCTCCTGGCATGCATTTTTATAAATTCTCTCTCTCTCTGAGTGGAAGCCTCCGGCATTCCTAGTCCATATGAGCTCGGTGCAACGTACACATTTGTTCCTTTGGGATCCGACGTAAATATGGCTGTGACTATCCTGACTCTTGCGTCGCATTAATGCCTCGTACAGTCTGGTCTAATAGTTCAAAGTGCGTCCTGGTTATTTCCCACATAGTCCAATATCAATATGTTCCTGCATATCTTATCCGTGTATCTATATTCCTGTTCCTCGGTTCTTCTTCTAATTCTCATTTCCATCAAGGTCCATCGACTCGATAGGCGGAGGATGTTGAACGGGTACCGATGGTGTTGATCTCCTTAGAGTGCAGAGAATCCTTGGAATTCCATTTTGCAGTGCTACAGCTGAGATATCCTTTACACGATGATAAAAAATGGACCCAGCTTCCATTATACCACACGTGGAGCAAATCCTAGAGTGCAATCCGCCATTTTTCCTTCCTGTTGCTTTCGCATTCCAAATCACCTTGGACAAAAAATATTAATGGAATCCTCCAGGTAGAGTCGCGTTTCCCATCAGACAAATTTTTCGTTTAAATTTTCTCTATTCGCATGTTCCTTGGGCATCCTTCTCTCTCTGTCTCTCTCTCTCTCTCTCTATCTCTTTGTCTGCCTCTATTCTCATGGTTTATATTGCATTAATTTCTGGTGCGCCAACCAAAAAAAAATTATCACACCGCGCAAAAGCCACAGACTTACTTGATCAAAATTTACATCGGTCAAACTCGACAGCGTCTCGACAATATGCAGAGGTTTTTTGGTGGATGTTGATCGGGAAAATTAGAAAGGCAATTGTGGGAAACAAAAAGAGAATAAATAATCAAGTTTTTTTTCTTCTTCCCTCTCCAGCACGGTTTCAACTAGTGAAATATATTGGAAAAGATCGCGTGGAGAGAATTCAATGAGGAAGAAGAAAAAAGAAAACAACGATTGTTAGATTTTAAATAAAAAAGGAAAAGTGACGCGCGTAAGTTTGGTTCGACTCGGGGGATTATGGCTTGAGGTCTCTCTCTCTCTCTCTCTCTCTCTCTCTCTCTCCTTTTTTTCTCTTTCTTTCAGGACTTTTTTTTCCGTACGACGCTCTCTTTATCCCCGCTGCACTGTGCGCCTCTTCCGGGCAATTGCTACGTGACCCCCTCTTTCTTTTGCCTTGTCCTTAGTCTCTTGCTCTTTTCTTGATACCTCGAGTAGCAATCAAACTCACGACGAGGGAATTTGGCACGATAGAATATACACGAGTGAAGGTATTCGACAGTGGTATATAAATAAGTAGAAAAAGAAAGAAAAGAAAATGACTATTTGGTAAATACAGTAATCGAAGAAAAGAAAAAAAGAAGTAAAACGAAAACTCACCTGCCAGCTGACGCGGCTCGACAGATTCTCCACTGTAAGACGATACTCGGTACGAGTCGGCGGTCCATATCTACAAGAATTAATAGTAACATTAATCTTGGAATGAAAGCAATTATCATTGGCTTAATTTTTTTTAAAAAAAGCAGGTTTGTCTTGGACCTGACTCGAAAGGTTAAAGAAAACTAATAAATAAAAATTAAATTAAACTAAAACATGATTAAAAAGTAGCAATGCTTAAACGCAAAAATAAAAATTAAAACTGAATGATTCAAAGAAATAAAAAAAAAGTCTCACACATAGAGACAACAAGACAAGACATGCCCATAATATGGACAATAAAAAAGAAAAAAGACAATTCTGAATTTAATGTAAGTTCAAACATAGATTTGAAAGGAAAAGTAAATTAGAAAGAAAAAGACTGTTTTTATATATTTATATGTATCGTTAGAGCGTAACATTGGATGTATGTACCTGGGCAATGATTGCTTGTAGCTAGATGCAGTCCTCGTGTTTCTGTTCACACTATCTCTGCAAAAAGGGATGTCATGTGAACAGAAATAACGGATCGATGGATTATAAGTGGAAAAGAAAAGATAAAAAGAATAATAATAATAATAATAATAACAACAAGAAGAAGAGAGACTCCTTCGCAAGTAACTACAGATCTGCACTCATTGCTCAGGCACACAATCAATCACCTGTTCCCAATCGAATCAAACTTTTTCTACTCAAAATGCAGCAATAGCGTACCTGTCGTGCCGCATATCGTCTCGGCTGTAACAAACACAATATCACACATCTATTAGTCGCCAATTAAAGCCTCGCCGTACCTCTAACCCCTTTTTTCAATCTCACTCATTCGCTCTCTCTCTCACTCTCTCTCTCTCTCTCTCTCTCTCTTTCATTTGTTCTCTGTCTCTCTACCTCTTTTATCAGCATTTCCCCTTTCGATTATAGGACATATATATATATATATATATATATATATCTATCCCAGTAGTCCATCATTCCCCATTCACTCTCTCAATTAGCAGACAAGAAAACTAACTCAAAAGACATATAAGGGGGTTGGGCCAGTTTTTTTTTCCCCCATTATTTTCTTACTGTATTTCAGACAAGTCTTCGGGTATGGATTCTAAAGATTTATGAGTTGGGCCGTATTTTCAGTCAGTTCTGTCGTGTTCACGTTTCGTGTGGTCCAGTGACACAATGAAGTATCCCTATTATACTCGATTGCTGAGAGCTTAGTCAAATCCAAGACAACCCAATTTCGAAAATTAGAGAGTACCGAACAGGACGAACGGCAAATCGCGATAAGACTTATCAAGTCTTGTGATCGCCTCGCCGTTCCTCCTCTACGCTCTACCATTATTCGAGCTCATCATATCCGACATTAGATTCTTCCCTGTTGCGTATCGAAGACCTCTGTGAGTGTGCCTGTAGTATGCAATATTTCATAGTTTTACTATTCAAAAACATATCTCTCCTCTTCCTCTGTCTCTCTCTCTCTCTCTCTCTCTCTCTTTCTCCAAAGAGACCGAATGAAAAGCTAAGAAAGTAACAAAGCGATACAAAGAGAGAAGCAAGCGAAAAAGAAATGTACAAAAATAAGAAGGAAAGAAACCAAAAAAAAAAAAAGAACACAACAGAGGTTTTCGCACGTCCCGCCGAGACAGCGTCTCCGTGTGTACGTATTAAACAGGGGGCACTTTAGGGGATGATGATCGCTCTGATAAAATAAAAAAAAGGATAGCGTGTCTTACGCAGATCGCCTCGAGTCCCCATAACCACCACGGGAGTCACCATAGCGCCACTGGTCACTACCTCTAGGTGTACCCCGGGCCCTCTCTACAGTAATTCTGTAACAAGACACATTGGATATGCTTACTTGTCTCTCCAGGAGCGTGAGCGTCCGTAGCCACGGTCGCCTCGCCTCCCTGAAACACCCCGTGCTATCTCCACCGCCACTCTGAAACACACCCAACAAAACCCCGCCTAAGTCCTCGACTGATTCTTACTCTAATGCTGCTTCCTTCCTTCCTTCCTTCCTTCCTTCCTTCCTTCATTTCCTTTCCAGACTTCTCTCTCCTCCGCCTACTCTTTTTTTTTTTTTTTTTTTTTTTTTTTAATAGTCCTTCGCTATCCGCCATTACTCTTTGACAAATGTACAACACTCTCTACGTTATGTTATGTTACTTAGAAAGGAAAAAAAAATCAACATTAGTATCTATTTCTTTTTTTTTTTGTATGTTTTCGAGTGAACGTTGCCTCCCCCTCCCCCGCCCCCTACCAACCCGTTAAAAACATTTCAATTTAACGTCTAAATTTTACCCAAATCAAATACATAGCTCTTCTGTTGTGTCATCGAGTAGAAGAAATAAAATTGATTTTCTCTCTATCTAAATTTCCTATTTCATTGAGGACGTCTCGGAGGAGATCATCGTTCTTCGGATGGATCTTGCGGGTCACGGACATTCAAATTACGACTTGCAGTCGGGGAATTGATGGAAGTATGTCAAAATGGCGGCCAAGTCGCAACGGTCTCGCATATTATAATGGTTTTACAATAATTATACATAAAGCGCGACCCGTGCCTCTCGAATTCGCGTTTTTTTTTTTAATTTCTAAATTCATTTATCCTGATGGAGTTCGAGAGCTCGGGGTCGACGTTCATCGAACTTCCATTTAGCAAGTGAACAATTCCTTTAAGCAGATAACGCGAAACATCCAACATTCGTTAGTCTGTGGAATGTTTCTAAAAATTAGAAAAAAAAAAAACAAGATACAGCAGTGAAATGATTTGACCACTAAATCCCACCGAGACAATGACTCAAAGTGTGATTGGAAAAGAAGAAAAAAAAAAAAAAAAAATGAAAAACAAAATTAGAAATTCTGAATAAGATACCGTGTCACATTTTGTTTTGCCGAACAGTGAAATCTCTGATACTGTTTATCCGACTTTTCACAGGTAAGTCTCGTAAAAAAGATTCTTATATAATTGAATGAGTAGGAAGCAGACAAGAAAAAAGCAAAGACACGAAGTACAACAAGATCCATCAATTCCTAAATGGAATAAATCGATTGAATGAGCATTCGCAAGCAGAGAGAATTCCGAACAATAATATATATCTCTTTCCTTCACTACGCGACAATTCAGCTGTTTCTTCTTCTTTCTGTATGCTTGCGAAAGCACTTTTCTTTAGTCATGTAAATAAATGTATATTCATTCTATAACCGTCCAGTGGTTCTCGTAGTTCGTGTAGGTATTTTATAGTACCGTGCACGAAATATCGATCGGTAGAGCACGTATCAAGATCTTTACTGAATAGATATTTTAAAGAGTTCAATAAATTCTGTGTCACGTCGACATTCGGTTACGGCACTGTAAACAATAATGCACCTGCAAGAGAAACAATTGGTTTCATATTTCGTATTGATTAACGTACGAACAATCTGTATAACTGTGATTAAGAAGATGGATGTTTACAAGTTGGAGGCGAGAACCATTGACGGTTTGATGAAGAATTTAATGATTCGCTCATTCGGATGAATTTTACTATGAAATTTCACTGATGAAACATTTGTTGCAACAATTATTGCGTGCGAAACGCATGAATTTTTTTTTTTCTATATGATATCTCCGATCGAGCCAAACATTCGTTAAAATTTTATTCTTGTGCTTAAAAATAGATAATATTCCATAGTACAGGAGTCTATTCTAGTTTACCTTTCGCCCAACAGCTCCTTCCCGTTGAGCTCGTATACTGCGTCATCTGCGTCTCTGTAGTCATCGAATTCCTGAGAACAAAATTTTAAACGTTAACCAAAAGCAACGACAGCCTGACAGTTTATGAGATTTCAAATTTTTCTAATAGAACCAGATGTATACTTTGGATTGAAAACGAAAAATGAAAACCTTTTTTTTCCTTGCAATATTGGACGAAACCCATAGCGCTTGGCTGCATACGAACAAAATATGTTAATTGTATTGATCTTCCACGCGATAAATAACAATTCGTATTATAAATTATTTGAGCTATGCAACATTGGATAATAAATAAAAGTCAAAGTCATTTTAAAGAACGAAAGTTCTCACATTCTCTCAATAGTTAATTGTCGCGTGAAAGACTAAATAATAAAGTAATAAGAAAAGGAAAATATATGTCGAGTTGCCGCTCTTCTTGAGATTCCTCTAATGCGGCTTCTATACTGGACTTACAAAATTTTGCAGAATTATCGTCGACAAGCAGGAAACAGCTCGCCTAAGCAGCCATGGTACCATTGGGGTCAGGTCAGGTTGGGTCATCAAAGTATTATACATAGACTATGTATAGTGAGAGTGCAACGCATTAGACTCGTTTCAACGTGAGTCCAATATGCTTTTACAGAACAAGTGAAAAATTGTCAATAGCAAATAAAAAAAAATAATCAAATGAAAGGACAGTCGAAACGAGTCAAAAGCGATAGCACTATCTTCGGCGTCCCTTATTAAAGGAATACTGATACTTACAACAAAGCCGTAGCCATTCTTGATGAGCACATCACGGAAACGACCGTAGCCTCTGAAAAATCTCTCAAGGTCTCTTTCCCTGGTGCCGTATGGAAGCCCACCGACATAGACCCTTGTTCCTACCATACTGTAAAAAAAACAATTGATCCACATTAGACTTACCACAAAGGCAAATCCGTTCTTCATAGCGACCTCCTTGATTCTACCATATTTCCGGAAGAACTTCTCAAGGTCGTGCACTCGCACCCGGTACGTTAATCCACCAACGAATACTCGGGTGCTCATTCTTAAAGGAAAATATAAAAAACACCTTACATACAGGCTTCCTTGGGAACCTGCTATTTTTTTAACCATATGACACAACATAAAAATTTCTCTCCCCTTTTTCATTCTTATTTATCTGTGCGACATGGTCTGAGGGACTTCTGTCGTCAGGGTGACCATTACTTTTGAAATATATTCCTTCGTTACTTTCACTTTCATTAAACCTGATGCTATCGTCAGATTGATTAACAATGCCTGGATAGCGAGTGCAGCCAAATATTTATCAAATAATTATATAATCAATCCTAATCTAATCTGTGTCAGAATAAAAAAAAGATACGAAGGGTCGCTGTTGATTCTGAAAACTTTGTGGTAAATATTTCAAGGCACTACGTATGAAAATAATCATTTAAGTATCATTTACTCAATCTATTGAATTATATCCAAGCAGTTTTTGCTGTATGGATAACCTTTTATGTAAAATAATCTCAGGCACGGATTAACACATACAATACTGATATATCAAACTTCATATAATCTTAAATAAGAACAAACCTTTGACACACAAATGCTGCAAAAGGGTGCACAAGTTTTAACAAAAATTGCTCACTAAAAACAAAAGTGTAGGCTGCAAATGAAAAACTAGAATTGAAAATTGAAAACAAACATGTGCACTCTCCACTGTTCGTAAACAGACTGAAGATTGTTAGCAGTGTCAGCAAAGAAAGATGACTCGGAGGAATATGATTTAAGTGGGAGAATTAATGGAAAACCTTAAATCCCATACGAATAATAACTCATAAAACTTCAGAGAGCGGTCATAACATACACTGGCAAAATTTAGATTTGATCATTAACGAGTATTAAACAAAGAAGGGTGCAACTCGAAAAATTAAATAAATATAAAAAAAAAGGAAAAATTCTACAGTTCGTTAACGGAACCAGGGTTTAATATAACGGTAAACGTTTCAGGTATGCAAACTGGAACGAAGTTTCTTGCACCTTTCTCAGTTACGAATATCAGAACCGCACTTTCCTTTGAAACCAAGAAAAAAAAAAAAAAAACTAACATTAAAGTATGTCGTTTCAATGTGTATTAATAAACGTTGAATCGAATTCGAGATTTTTCAAGTAGAATAAAAAATATGGCGGCCGCGTGGTGGTACAAGACCGGCCTTTTTATTTATTTATCCAAATTCCGTATCATTCGCTGTTAAATATAACGTGACGCTATTTAAAAACAGCCAATTCTTTTGGACGCGATCACGAAGTTTCACGTCTCAAGGAATAACTGTAAACCACTTATAACGAAAAAAAAGAGCCCAACGTAATCGAAAGCGTCGGTTTTTCCATGGCGGACTGCATACTTGCCACGCTTATTGAATTTATGGATTTACTTACACATTCACGCATACCATCCATTAGAAAAGAGAAAAATAATAATTTCAACAACGATACAAATTCGCTATCAGTACGAAAACATTCGTTTATCGGATCCAATTAATAACGACGCATTTTGTTAAAAATGGGCGCGGAGGACGCATGTGTGACGTGGACCGGCACAAATTAATTTGCGACGTGGCAATTAATAATCACGACACGAAAAAGAATCAATAATTCCCACAAATTATAACGGACTAAATGGAATTGAAGTTAGCATCATTCACCCATAATGCCGGGAAAAGCATAGGTGGGATAATTCATTGGGGTCGTAGCGAAAAACTCGATACCGCGTTATATAGTTATATTTTTTCACATATATTATTCTCACGCCCATCACTATTTTAATTTTTGAAATTTCCTACAGTTCTCTCCCACAAACTTACCTGTATTTTTGTCTTGTACGACGTGCGTTCAATTCACTCTCCCTCTCTGTACGTTTAGTTTTCCACACGAAAGTACTGAATTTACTGGAAGGAGTAACGATCGGCGTCTGATGCAAGATGGCTCGCCGTAACAACGGAAACAACACGGGGTTCACACAACGTGTTGCAGAGGCGCTGCAAACGATTTAATCTCGACCACAGACGCCGTGTAAACCTTCAAAGCCGGCAAGACAGAAATACTATATTTATTTGAATATTCATATTTATCTAGTTCGATCCTATCGGATAGGCATATAATTAAGATATCACTGTGACGAGGAACTGTTGTTGTGACGACATTTGTGTAAATTAACGTTCTTTTCTAAAGAATTTTGAGCCGGTTCCAGCTATCTTATACTCACTCAATCGTGATAACAATGGCGTTCCGCAAAGATATAAAGTTGCCGCTAATATCTCGAAATGCAAGGTATGATTTATTATTTGTTGAGTACAGGATCGTGGTAACTTTTTAAATATTTTTATATCGAAAATCTACTTGCTTCTGCTTATTTGATAGAATAATGGTAGTTATATTCGAGTTCAAATATACTTAGGCCGAGGGAGTCGCGTCTTGGAACCGGAAGGTGCATCCTGGCGGTTTGGTTATGAAATTTGCAATTCATGTCGCATGTCCCTTTTTATTTGATTTATTACGTAGTATATAATTTTTTGCATTATCAAAATATACATACTATAATTCAATATTGTACATATATTTTTGGTAAATGCCTAACGCGTGTGATAAATATAATTTGGATAATGATGCTCAAATATTTTCATAAAAGGATAACAACGCAGCTTCTTAAGAATCACATGACATCGTTGCGCCAGCATTTATTACTTGCCATCAACGTGAAAGAACTCGAATGATAAGTGAAAAAAATAATAAAATTGGCGACGTTCAAATTTTTTGTATTCTATTGTGAACGTGAGATTTTTGTGCTTGAAGTTGAGGTGCTATAAAATGTATATAAATGGAAAGAATTAGAAAAAGTTAGATGAAAGGAACGGGATGAAATTGAAAAGACGCGGAATAGAACCGGGAAAATGATGAAGATGCGTCCGCACTCATTACGGAATAATGGCGCCGGTGGTGCCATCTACTGAAAACAAAAATGGTGGCCAACGATATGCCCTATCCCTGCCCTGGTTTGATGGCACGCCAAATGCCAGCGTTGTCTAGGCTCCTGTTTACTATGTATTTCCCGCGGACTGATATATCCAATTTCGATGTGAACGAGGGCCAACGTTTTGACGCGGCCGCGCCCACATCTCGTGTGAAATAAGTGTGGCTGTTTCTAACCAAACAGTACGTGATCCGAAATCCGTCGAATATTTCGCACAATTATAACCGCACTACTGTGAATCGTCATGTAATTTACCTTATGTAATGTTATTAATTGCGGACGGCCTGTCTGATCGAGGCGTATCCGTCCAAAGAGTATTTAACCCTTACTTTCATGCGGTTCGAAAGAGACATTGTTGTAACAATGGTACTCAAGGCATGTCAGAATTTTATTAATTCGTCACTCTATGTTTCTTGCCTTGCCCTTTTTTAATAGAAACATATAGAACGTTCTTCATAATGAGATTTATAATGATAACATTGTTTTTGAAGCTCTGCTTCTGTAATGATTTTTGTTGATTTATTGTCGCCAGTATCTTATTAAGATCTCAATGGAATCTTGTATTCCTAAGATTTATTTGTGGCATTGTGTCTCTTCGTTACCTTGGCAACAGTACATTATTCTTTTGTTTGTTCATCGAACCTTGTTTTTATTACATAGAGATAACATTTATTAATTTAGATATAAGTATAATCTATGTCTTGCATAAGTCATAATTTGCAATCACTGTATTATTGTACTTTGTAATAGTTTGCTGTGTTGCTGCAGTTCATAATTAGATGAATGCGCTGATAAAAGAGCATCTGTATACTTCTGTTAATTTTAATTCTACAATGTACAGTATTATATTTTAAACTGCACTCGTATTCTTAATACTTTAATGCTGTAAAGATCAATTACAAGTTGGCCTGTGGTTCGTTGCTTACAGTACACAAATTATTATACGAACCGGTTATGAGCGAACAATCGCGAACCATGGGGTTGGAAGCCGAAATGGCTGCGCCGTTGCATCTGCAACGCTTGGAGCGTAGCCTTAATGTTCAGCCCTTTCTGCATCAAATAAATGAATTGTTTCAAGATCGTGTCAGGTACAAGCTTATCGTCATTACGTATGAACCATATTGGCATAAAATAGCACTATAGACTCTTTGAATTTCAGTGAGGATGATAAATCAGTCTCTTCAGACTCATCCGATGGATCAGAGGCTTATCTCAATGACGTACTCACAAGAAAAGAAGGTAGAGTCCGATATTATTATTAAGACAAATTGAATAAGGACTGTTCTAAAAAGGTTGTAGCCTAACAAAGATGCATTCTTTAGAGGAGAGAATTGACAAACTACGTTTATACAATATGACAAACGTCGGAGAGGAGCGTAGATGGTTGCAAGATATCCTCCTCGGCGATTCGTCGGATAGCTCTGCATCTGGTTCAGATACAGAAGATCCGGTAACGGAGGAGGACTTTCAAGACATGCTAAAGTTTCACATACTCCGTAAAAAGTATCAGGGGCGCTTCTACCAAAAACCTGAGGTTCGACAATTTCATTTATTTATCGAACAATCCACAAGTCTTTTAGAAAACTTGTAAATTTCTTGGACATTACAGAATATTCAGTATCAGTATTACGGTGCTGGGTTGCTGTCAAGTTACGACAGATTTCCTGAACACCAGAAGCTTATTGTCGGGAACAAAAAGAAGAAGGAGAAGAAGCCTGAGAAGAAGATCATGAAGATAAAGAAGGAAAAGGGTGGGCGACACAGAGGATCTGATGAGTATCACGTCAGTATTTTAAGAACATTATCAATGTCACTTTAACACATTAAAATTCTGAAACGCTTCTTTCTCTTTAGGAACATGATTATCCTGACGACGACTGGGATCGGGCACCAAAGGACGATGAACTTGACGAAGCTGAATTGGAAGCCATGATGAGGCATCAACCTCGTGCTCGTGGCAGGAAGAAGCATAATAATAAAAGTCCTGAGGTGATGGCCATGAGAAGACGTAAAATCTGGATAATGATGTCCAAAAAGGAGCTCGGCAAGGTTCAGAGAGCCAAGACGAACAATCATAAAGAAATGTTAATAAGCTGTAAAAAAGTTGCACAGCACTGTATGAAATATTGGAGGCAGAAAGCCATGCAAGTAAGTATAAGTTACCCTTCATTTTTAACAATATATAAAAACCTTAAACTATTTCAAATTTTGAACTTTGCGTAACTATGATTATTAATCACTTGCAGTCTCAGAAAAATATGAAGGAAACAATATGGCGAGCTAAACGGTTAACCCGAGAAATGCAATCCTACTGGAAACGATATGACAGAGTGGAAAGGGAAACGAGAAGAAGACTGGAAAAGGAAGCGGAAGAGCAGCGCAAAATGGACGTGGAACTGATTGAGGTAGACACCATATCCCTTGTATAATTATCAGTATAGCTCTCTTGAATGCTTGTAAGGCTAATAAAAATTCGATTTAAGGCAAAGCGTCAGCAAAGAAAGCTGAATTTTCTTATAACGCAAACGGAGCTCTATGCCCACTTTATGTCACGAAAATTGGGCAAAGCGTCACCAGAAGAACAACTTAGGATTTTAAATCAGCTCGACGAAGAGAAAAATCCCAGATTAGTTGGAATCGATGACTACGATAGGTAAGTATCGTATTAAAGTTTTACCGTTTCGCTATCACAACTATTTGGTATTTGGCTTTTAGCGAGACTATGAAACACAAAGCAAAGAAAAATGCTATTGAAGCTTTTGATAGCGAAAGAGCGCGTACAAAACAGTTCGACACTGCCGCAGCGGCACAGGAACTGCGTTTGAGCGAAACACCAGAGACATTGGAGCATCCGCAGCCTTCAATTTTCAAGGGGAATCTCAAGGGCTATCAACTCAAGGGGATGAACTGGCTTGCAAATCTTTATGACCAGGTTGAATTAATTGATCATTCAAAAGTTCTCGCGCCTCTTTAGAATCTCTTTATTACAGTATTATTGGTTCTTAGGGCATAAGCGGGATCCTGGCTGATGAAATGGGTCTGGGTAAAACTGTACAGTCTATAGCGTTTCTGTGTCACGTTGCTGAAAGATATTGTGAGTACAAAATATGATACGACTTCAAGTTTACTCAAGATGATTGTTTATCAATGACTCCTTCATAATTGCTCAGCTGTCTGGGGTCCATTTTTAATAATATCACCCGCATCCACTCTTCACAATTGGCAACAAGAAATGGCGCGTTTCGTACCGGATTTTAAAGTAGTCCCATACTGGGGGAATCCCCAGGAGCGCAAAATCTTGAGACAGTTCTGGGACACGAAGGATCTCCATACTAAGGAAGCTTCCTTCCACGTGGTGATTACCAGTTATCAGCTGGTCATTACTGATTACAAGTACTTCAATCGGATAAAGTGGCAATATATGATACTTGACGAGGCCCAGGCTATAAAGAGCACAAGCAGGTACATGCTTTCTTCTTTTTTTGCTCACTATAGATACAAACATCTATAAATATATAACTGAATTGTTCATATTTTAGTATGAGGTGGAAATTATTGCTTGGATTTAGTTGTCGCAATAGATTGTTACTCAGTGGTACACCTATTCAAAACAGTATGGCTGAATTGTGGGCTCTACTACATTTTATAATGCCAACACTGTTTGATTCGCACGATGAATTCAATGAATGGTTTTCCAAAGATATTGAGAGCCATGCTGAGAATAAAACAGGAATTGATGAGAGTAAGTTTTGAATTACCTGTCTAGCTAACCTTGAACAAAACTTTAGGTAGTCTATTACGATAACAAAAAAAAAATTGTATTTTCGTTGCATCCTGCCTTCCTCAGAGCATCTATCCAGGTTACACATGATTCTGAAGCCATTTATGTTGAGAAGGATAAAAAAAGATGTAGAGAATGAACTCTCTGACAAGATCGAAGTGATGGTGTACTGTCCTTTGACAACACGACAGAAATTATTATATTCCGGTGAGTAATGTATTTTATTAAAACAATTAACTTGAGCTTCTTATCATTTATTTTACCCTGTGTAGCTCTAAAGAAAAAGATCCGGATAGAGGACTTGTTGCATTACACTGTGGGTGGTGGGGATACGACACCCAATGACAAAAATTTTACCTCAAATCTAATGAATCTAGTCATGCAGTTCCGTAAGGTATAATTACATCTGACCTCAGAAACTTTTTCTACTGGCTAACTTTTTGTCGTACAAACTTAAAAAATAATGAAATATTAATCAGGTCTGCAATCATCCTGAACTCTTCGAACGTCGAGACGCAAAGTCTCCACTCTTCATAAGAACAGAATACTACGAGATGCCACGACTCTTGTACAACGAGGGACTCCTGCACCTTTCATTACCATCCAAGGATCATCTTCTCTACAATAGATTCTTTGTCTTTGCCACAGAACATATACACAGATGTCTCCACCGTCGTGATGATCATTCTCTTGGTAGTTTCTTCTCCTTCTGCAGATTAATCGGCTTGTCTCCCATGGAGCTAAATAAGATCTTTGTTGCTGGGATATTATTCAGGTGTCTATAATTTTCAATCGACGATCCAGATTCATTTTCATTACATTAAGAGTCTTCAAATAATTATGTTATCTGTTTCTAGATTATGTCATGCGACATTTACGGAGAAGAGATTAAAGAAAAAGTGTTATTGGGAGGATTGGTGGGTCAACGAAAGAGTCTCACCGCCTATCGATCTAATGTTATTACAAACCAGAAGAATCGAAGCAAATAGTACAGCATTGACCAATGATTTGATCTTCACGAAAAAGATCGTGGAAGGCGAAGCTATCTATACTCATAGCACTCATACTATTTGTTCGATGCCGGAAACAGTAGCACACAGGATATTGCGCAGTAGCAAGCGCGCAGTCAATCAGCTCATCAAGGTCAGTTTAATGGATCTTATAATATTTCACGTGTATACCAGTTGGATTTTAAATAAATACATTTTTTATTTGACAGCGACCATTGCCAACTGTTAAAACAGAACAGGGTGAAGAACCCAAGATTCCTTTGCTTCCGGAACATCCTCACGTACCTAGGGCACCCTCGATGCGGTATTGTCAACGTACAACAATTCCTGCATTTCTCTGCGATAACAATCCCAAGGTATATCTTTGTATTCATTGACATTTCATGGCACGTCCTTGGAGATGATTCAGCACCGATTGTATACGCTTGTGTTACAGGTACAGGCGAGTCCTAGAAAATTATATGTGAGCAGCTCCCCAGCATCCTGTGCCTGGAGAAGACACGAGGAGTGCGGAGGACCTTTCGGTCAATGCGTACTCCGATACGGTTGTGAAAGAGCTGTCCAGCTTCCTAGCGAGCATAGAATGTCATATTTGCGACCTGAGCAGGCGAATAACCTGACGTTCTCGCACGACCCACCGGGAGGTCTCTCGGCGTCCTCTCCTATAAATGGATGGTCTAACATAATTGTACCAGGTAGATCCTTTGACTCGATGCATCTAATATATTTCCATTACCCCGGACGCCCACCAGGTTTTACTTGAGGCTGCTATTTCTGTAGTCATTGGCGCCAGTGGACACGCAACTTAACTGTAATTCCTGTCACGATTAGGGCAATAGGCGTTACACTAGACGGGTTACGTAGTATGTATCTTTCACATAGCGATTCAAGGCTCCTTATCCACGATCCTCGTGGGACTCGAATGAAGCGACTCTGCTCTCCCACATGCTTATAATTAGAAATGACTACATCCAAACCTTGACTTACCTTTATCTTCTATAATCTTAACAGACAAGCAAACCCTCGTGACGGATGCAGGAAAACTCTCCGTCCTGGACAGCCTTTTACGTCGTCTCAAGGAGCAGGGGCACCGGGTCCTCATTTATTCACAGATGACCAAAATGATCGATCTGCTGGAGGTCAGTCTCGTCTGTTACGAGGAACTTTTTTATTTCTTTAAAAATTGATCATTGTAATTCTTTTATTCATTCTACAATTTACATAGTTACGCCTAAAGAGTTGTTTTTCTCTTTACTGCAGGAATACATGTATCACAGAAAACATACGTTTATGAGACTGGATGGGTCATCCAAAATTTCTGATAGGAGGGACATGGTGGCAGATTTTCAAAAAAGGTCAGTACTCATATATTCTGCTAGTGTGTTTAATTATTGGAGTATCGATGCTCAGAATTGTCGTACGACGCGCTACTTTTAATCGGCGCCTGGTACACAGTGCTTTGTTATCGATATCTTTAACCGTAATACTAGAAGTTAATAACGTCTGATCGGATATCGATCATCCTGTAACCATAATCTTTTAGGTTTTATGTTTCTTGTTTATTGCGCAATGAAAGGGGCTCATCGATACAATATTTTACTGGAAGCCACAAGCAAATATAATTAATTTATAAAACCGAGCAACTGTAGCTCAAGAGAAAATTCATTCGAAGATCAAACAGCATGAACGAACGAGGCTTCCCTTCGTTAGATCGTTCCATGCAATTTCAGAATTTGCATAATTAATAAGAAATTCTTCCAATAACTATGCCCAAAAGTCGGGAACCACTATAGTGATTTCGTTAAGTACAGTCGTATAGAAAAGTTCCATTTACCCTTCCAATTGATAAGATTCACCAGCAATAACATTCCTATATATAATAAAGGGTATCTCTCTTCAATGAAATATTCGATAATTCACGGAATATCATTTTGCAAAAAGATTCTACGGAATCCTCAACTTTGCAGATTACAATGCAGCAGGGAAGAGCAAGAGCGTAGGATCAGAAAAATAGTTAACATTGCTCCACAAAGATTTTACCATATAAATCCCCTAAGTGCTGGCCAGCACCCCGAATTAATTTACATACAAAATACAGCCGGTCGTTGCTCGGAACTACAATCTACAGGACGTTCATGTTTCAGGGCGGACATATTTGTCTTTCTGCTGAGCACAAGAGCCGGTGGCCTGGGAATCAACCTTACGGCTGCTGACACGGTTGGTATTATATTTTTTTAAGGGGCGTAAGGCCCGTAATCGCAGTATGCTTTAATTTTACACTTTGTACCAGTGTATCGTCCTCAGTAGCGTCATTAGCTTTCCAAGTCAGAGGCGTCCGGTATTCCGGAATTCGTGGAATTGAAATTCAGAAGTGAACGGTCAAGTTGCCGCTGCCAGTTAACTCCATTACACGCTTTCATTTTTTTCCTCTCTCTCTCTCTCTCTCTCTCTCTCTCTGCTACTCTCTTTACATGCACGTGTATCTCTATTCACTGAATCACAGCTCATTCGGCTAACGAAAGGAGAAAGAAAAGAATCCGCAAGAGCAGTGACGTAGAACGGATCACAGTTAATTACTCGGTCCTCGTTACACGTGGAGAGGGACTGTCACGTTCATCAATAATATGATTTATCCGCTTAAAGGACAATCGATCGTTACAATTATTCTTCCTGCAGAAGCAGCGTGAAATCCAGCGAGAAAGAAAAGCACGTCCAGATTTCAAGAATTAATTTTCAGACACGAGCATTAAAGTTCACTGGGCGTCTTCTGGCAATATATCCTCCGGAAGAGTCATCCAGGATCCCAAGGGTGGCTCTTTAGCGGTACACCCTGTAGAGAAATTGAAGTACTCGCATTGCGAGGGAGACATCGCGAGGAAGCGGAGCGCTTCGTCACAGTTCCATTCCCCAATATCCAATCCCCTCTCATCGATCCAACAAATCTGATTTATTCGGCGACACCGCGTGCCTGGTCGCCTACTTGTATCCCGTCCGGATCACGAACCATTTTATTTGTCGTGTTTACCCTGCGAAAACTTTTAGAAACATTCACGAGCAAACTATTACAATCCTCCCCTTCTGTCCCTTCTGTCCCTTTCGACTGGCTGATAGCCCATTCCAAATATAGACCGTGCGCAGCATTATCGTGCATCTTATTAATTTTTACTGTGGTCTGTACTCAGGTAATATTTTATGACAGCGATTGGAATCCCACGGTAGATCAGCAGGCTATGGACAGAGCGCACAGACTTGGTCAAACGAAGCAGGTTACGGTCTACCGATTAATTTGCAAGGGCACCATCGAGGAGAGGATATTGCAGAGGGCACGTGAAAAGAGCGAGGTCAGGTTCCAGGATGGATGGATAACGTTTAATAGAATTCGTAGCTATTAACGCGTAAGCCGTTTTATCATTGCATCGCGCTATCGTTACAGATACAACGCATGGTAATAAGCGGTGGAAACTTCAAGCCGGATACTCTGAAGCCTAAGGAAGTGGTATCGCTCCTATTGGACGACGAGGAGATCGAAGCCAAATGTGAGCTGATTCGCCAGTATAAATAAATTCCTTAAGGATTTTTTTCTCGCGATTCTCCAGAAGAGTGCGATGGCATTGTGCAATCATGATAATTAGTACCAAATGAAAGGAACCTGGCGGAGATTCCAGAGGAGTGGAATGCATTTCCAGAGTCCTGATATCGTGCCAAGTGGAAAGGAATGGCCTTCCATGTTCCTTGTTCGGCCATCTTTCTTTTTTGCGTTTGTTGTTGTTAGTTGCGTATGAAATCGCTAAGAGCCAGATCGAAATTGAACGGCGTGCCAGGACTGTGGAAAGTAAAACTCGAATGTATCTGGGCCCTCTTGCCTTTGGAGGGATTGTAAGGACTTTACGGATACCCAGTGCAATTACAATGGTGCTCGTTAGGTTATGCTAATCACCTAATAACGAATAATAACGAGTAACGAAACCGTACGCGTCCGTGTCCGTATTTCAGACAGCCAACGGAGCGAGGAGAGAAAGCAGCACATTGAGGAGACGCGGCTGGAGTCGAGCCTTCAGTATAAGGAGAGGGACCGGAAGAGGAAGTTAACCACGCTTCCGGTCAAGGTAAGACTCTGCCCTGTGGGCTTTAGGATGGATACGGTTTTGGATGGCGTGTTCAGAGATTTTAATTCTTTTCTATGCGAAGGTTGAGGCTAAGCGACCTTGTCTGGAGGATAACCTCGGTGAGGATGTGCCTGAACTTTCACAGAGTAATGTTCTTCCTGGCAAGGCTACATCGAATCAGGTTCAGCATGATGTTCTGGATGACAGTGCGCCAGCCAGTCCTGCTAGGTCGGAGGTACGCGGGTCGTCCGAAGGCTCTCAACGGGGATACAACACTAGAGTTGATTAATTTTTTATATTATTTTATGGTTTTCTGTTTTCATCAGGACGAGACGAGCAACGAGGGTCTCGTTGTAGACGTGGATGGTCCCGTACCAACTCCTGGTGATTCAAAATCCTCGAGAATCGCACAATTTGGAGAACCTCCCAAGGTCGCGAAGCTAGGTCATTTCACGTTTGGCCCAGGAGGTGGGGTGAGGATGAGACCTAGTATTCGAGGAAGCAGTAAGCGAGGAAGACCCAGAGGTTCCAGAAGAGGTGGTCCCATAGGTGGCAAAGGTCGAGGCTTACTCCTACTTCATCCACCATCCAAAGGGACAGCTCCCCCAGGTCCACCATCTCCATCCTCGGTCAGTGATCCGCAGCCCTCCCCTCAGGGTAAGTCGTTAGAGAATACAAAATCCCAGAACAACCAAATCGAACGTATCGGACGTATTTATTCATTGAAATAAACACTATATGCATACATGCATACATGACTGTGCATCGACTGTAGAGATCATCGAGGAGGCATGTAGTATATAATGGAGTCGGGGATGATGACGGGGGGTCGACAGGATTGCATTCGACTTATTCGATGCTACAATCAATACCCCCTTAATCCCCAATCCCCAGTGTGACGCGGGCGACCCCTCAGCACTTGCCAGGTTCTCATGGGGGTTCGCGAAGTGAGCGCCGTCTGGAGCCACAGCCATCCTGATTGGCAGGGAGTCCAATCGACAATATATCCTACACTCGTGAAAATTCCCTGGCGAGCACACATGTGCCCTCGCCAAAAGTAGGGAACCCCCCTCCCCCACATCCCTATTCCCCAGTGCCAATGTGTTTCACCATCTACAGTCTATGAGTCACACTTCCAGGATGACCTAATCACCTATCTACGCCTCGACCTGGACCGTTTTCCTCGAGTTACTCTCCTCCTTCGAGATGAGCACCTTACCGGACACAGGATGGATGCTGGCTTGTTAACCTGCTAAGTGTAACGCGGCAAAAGTCGAGTCTTCCGTCTATATATATATATACACACGCACGCACGCACACATGCACATATGTCGGCTGCTGGAACTGCACAGCAATATCATTCTGCGCTCGAAGAGGCAAAGAAGCAGGAGCTCCGGGTTATGTGTGACGCGCGAGACGTAGATGAGTGCCGAGGTAGAGGAGACACGCGAAGGGGTCCCCGGACGTCAGCGTGCGGCGGGAGCACGCACGGATAAGCAGGTGCGGAGCGAAGCTGCTGGCAGCTGCGATCGATGCTCTTAGCTTTTTGGAACTCTTGGCCACTTCTCGCGGTTATCTTTTATGCAGGAGAAGTCGCACCAGAATCGGACAGGAGGCGAACGAGGCGCGTGCCCGTCGGCCCGATCCTCGTGCGCGTAAGAGGAACCTCACCTTCTTCTCTCTCTCTCTCTCTCTCTCTCTCTCTCTCTCTCTCTCTCTCTCTCTCTCTCTCTCTCTCTCTCTCTCTGTATCGTTTTTCCATTTTGTGTCAGCCTGCCGTAACACAGTGTGCCACACTACATTCTGCAGGCTTTGGTATAGATATTAACTTTCCTATCGCTGGGACTCATCTTACTATGGACAATTTTACGGTCCAGAAAATCCTACGCGTTCCATGCAGTATGGAATTTTGTTGAGGTGTTTCGTTCCCATTTTTTTTTTTTTTTTTTTATGTTTCTTACGCGTTTGAGCAATTTTCAATGCACAGAGACGCCGATGGCGCGTGCCGCGAGGACTTTATTTTTCGTAGGAGGTCCTTTGATCTTTGGCATTTTTTTATACTCGATATTTAATATTATTCTACGTTTCAAATGAATTCTTCAAATATTTTTATGAATATCGTATCGAGTTTTGAATATCCAAACTATACGGTACAGTACATCCTGTACAAGGCGTAAGGGAATATTTTCTGTATTTTGATAGTTGGTAATTGATGAAACAGCCTTAATTTACCAGTCAAGTGTTTACCATAAATCCGAATTTGAGCCTGTATTTAATTAACGCATAACTCGCCGGAGATGCAGGGAGAGAGGGAGGAATAGATATTCCCGTTCGATTCCACTTGGAATTCCCTCTTACACGAGTACACGAACTCTTTGATGAAAATCAAGTTTGGATTCCGTAGGCTCTCTCTTTACCTATCGAACGGTACTTCGGCTCCGCGGATGAGGTTATACTTTAAAAGGTGGATTGATTACGAGAGACGTATGCTGAATACCAAGTGCCTACGCCGCGCCAGAGGAACCTGATTCGAGTCGAGTAGGTAAAAGGTGGAAGGTGACGAGGTCTAAGGTCTCCTACAGGATACAACAGTACATATTGATATTCCATGTGTGTCGTTACGTCGACGTAGACGTCGAAGCTTCGCATTGAACGTCTACTGTACTATAGACAATTTCTGGGGGAAATGTTACAGGAAGACCAGGAGGATCCGGACCGGCAGACGGCGATGGTCCGAGTACAGTGGGTCCTCTGGGTCCACTAGGATCACTGGGACCACTTCCAGGACGCGGCGGAGCACCTACGATACGCAGAGGACCAGGACGACCACGGCTTCGACCCACGGGACCTGGAAATCAAGGCTATCGCGGACCTGGACACAATCCTAAGAAGGTCCAGAGACCTTTGCCGGTTCCCATTAGATCGCATCATCAGATCCCCACAGCTTCCGGGAAGGGCTTAACGGCTCAGTCGACCGCTGCATCGGCTGCACCTTCGTCACTTCCATCCTCATCCTCTTCGACCTCGTCCTCGTCCTCCCAGAATTCTGAGTCAAGACCCTTTGGATTTTACACGCAACAGACGCCACCGCGAGGTTCCTAAGAGAAGACTCGGTGCGGACTCCTATTTTGTGAGTTCCGATGCGATCCATTATTCTTTCTCTTGTTGTTTTTGTTGTTATTATTATTATTATTATTATTATTATTGATAATCCCAATTATTTGAGAAGGTCGTAATGGACCCCTTTCTGGGAGCGGGATAAATGTCTTTTTTTTACAAGAATCCCAAGGAATATTTTGGGGAAAGAGAAAAAAAGAGAAATAGATGTTATTGTGTCCATAGAGGTTTCTTAAACCTTTTCTTTCTCTTTCGTCCGTCGGAAAATCGACACTAAATTGGTCCACGTCATGAGATTAACGCGATTTTATTTTAGAAATTTGGAAAATCTTCGATTTTCCCCTGTCCTTTCCCCTTCGACGCATCGCCCAATTGCCAACTCTCTCTCTCTCTCTCTCTCTCTATATATATCTTTTTCCTGCTGTCTCCCAACTTCACGGAATCTTTTTTACTGCACCCACGTGGCAAAGAGGCAGAAAGAGTCTTTGGAAGATATTCAGAAATCAGAAGATAAGAAGATAGATAAAAGAAATTAAATGTATACATAGGTATAAATATATATATATATATATTTGAATATATATATAGTAAAAATTAAGTGATTTTCTCCAACTCGTACAAAACGACTCGATACGCCGTTTCTACGCTTAGCGATATTTCTGTAAGTGGAGAAGGAAAAAGAAAAAATTGTCGTCCGTTATTTTGTATTGCACGATAGAAGAAAGAAAATGTAATAAACGAGATAAATGAGTGAATCAATAACAAAGAAGAAGAAGAAGAAGAAGAAGAGGGAGATAAATACGAATCTAATAATAAGAAGAAACAATGAATAGCGGTGACGCTCTATCAATTTGTAGAAGAATGGTATTTATTATAAATAAATAGACGCCAGACTTGGATATCCAAGAAAATCAAAGCTCTTATTGTATTGATGTAAGTGGAAAAAAAACCCCCATGGAAATCCCATCTGCATATTCGCAATGGACGGCAGGACTGTTTTTTTGAAACTCCATAAATTGACACAAATACCAGCATGCGAGTAGCAGAATACTAAGGGGCCTGGCAGCCAGCAGGAGAAGGATGTACCTTGAAACATAATCAGCTCTGGTCATCGGCCGATCGACATACGCGGCATAACAAGCAATTTATACACTGGCACTCTCTTCTGGGAATATCCTCGATTAATTTTACGAGTCCGTTTGAGTCCCTCCCACTACGCATCTCCCACGTGTCTCTCGTTCAAAGAGATAAATATGCAGTACGTACCATATACCGCGGCCCGCATACGTAACTATACGCGCTCGCGAATAAATATTCCAGAAGTTGGTAGCATTGAGCGGTTTTTATCACATTTTAATGTCACAAGTACCTCAGCCCTGTACTGCTGGTGGTACTGCTGCTAAATTACACCCTCGCTCTTTTGATCGGTCGGACATTACGGATAGGGACTTTTTAAATATTCTTTCTTATTAGAGAATCAGCTACCGGTAGAGACCTTACTTAACGATCATTGCCGTCCTTAGCATCGACTCCGCCTACCCTCTGTTTATCCCCTACTGGGAACCACTTAAAGTCTCCTTGTATGGGGAATTGCATGCTCTCTTGGGGACCAAAGGGAATCTTAAGGCGTCCAAAGAGACGCCATGGCCGGCCAACGACAGATAGTTTGGATTCTGCCTGCGAAACGGTTACTCCGGTGCTTCGAGGATGACCGGGAAAGTGATTTTACCAAATTTTGATCATTATATTTTACTTAATAAATTTGGTCTTCGTTTGCTTGGCGTTTGGCCGATACCCGAGGACTCGGCTCGGTGGAAGTTCACCCTGAAGAAGCTTCACGTCTCCCTCGTGTACGTCCTGCTGTTCAGTCTGCTGGTGCCCCAGCTCTTGGATCTTTATGTTCTCTGGGGCGACGTCGATGCAAATGTGGAAAATCTTTGCACCAGTCTCACGACTTTCACTGTTCTTGCAAAATTGACGAATATCGTTGCCTCGCGACAAGTATTTCAGGTATAAAGAAATTTACTCTATTTCCCAAAAGGACGTCTCGTCGTTCGATTATTTTAAATCTTATTTTTGTTATTCTTAAAATTAGAAATCCTTGGCCAGCATGAGACAAAATTGGAACACCATCATGCGGCATGACAATTGTCCCGATGAGAGGGAAATTCTTTTAAAGATGGCAAAAGTGGGACTCGTCTTTACAAGGAATTATTGTATAATTATGTACGTCACTGCAGGAATGTATTTCCTGAGGCCTCTAGTTATTGGCTCAGGGATAAAGAGTCCTCACGTTAAGGAATATCCATTTTGTGCCTGGTACTACTACGATCAATTTTCAAATCTCACCTACGGTATATTTTATTTCTCTCAGGTAAGTTATCTAATGCTCAGAGACACAATTATATATATATATATATATCTTAGTGCGGTTGACTAGTAAAATATTCTTTAAAAATTCTTATCTCTTCGGACACAAACGTTAAGTCACTTTGTACACTTTCTAATATTTCATATTTAGGTAATTATAGGTTTCTGCTGTGGCACCGGAAATTTTACATTGGACAGTCTGTGCTTGGTAATGGTCTACCACGCGTGTGCACAATTTCGTATACTTCAGAAGCAAATAAGTCAGCTGACCAGTGACGGCTCGGACGATGTCTTAATCGTCGAAAGGGTTCGTCGGTTGGTGAAGCTTCATGAGAAAAATATAGAGTGCGTTAAACGTAGCCCGCGAGTCAGATTTGAATTGCCCGGTATTCTATTACCAATTAAAGAAATATCAAATTGAAGGAATGCCCGCAACCTGGAGGCCGTCTTCAGTGCTGCGAGTGCCCAGCAGCTGCTCGTAAGCTGCGTCATCATCTGCGTGATTGGACTCAAGCTGATCGTGGTGAGCACTGAGAGCACAGTAGATTGGAACGGACCCGACTAGAGAGGAGCTATTCTATTGAATTTCACGGATTTGCCCAGCACCCATGAAGAACCTTGTGGAATGGACTATTTATAAAAAAAAAAAAGAAAAAAAAGTAACCAGCCAGCCTTTCAAATTCTGTAATCCAAGAGTAAACAAAAGATAAGATGGAAAGTGGGACAAAAAGTCAAAGTTCCCACCGTAATCGATCCACCTTACAGTCGCTGCAAGCTTTTTGAGCCTCGTTTGCCTTAACTGAAGTAATTTACAAAAATGTCAAAATCAATATTGTATCCTTTTTGTCCAGTCTTTGAACGATGCCTTCCAGTTAATTATGTACGTGGCATACATGCAGCTGGTGATCTTCCAAATTTACCTATACTGCAGTCCCGGTGATGAACTGATCAATCAGGTGAGAATTAAAAAGAATTCCTCACCTCCGCAACGTGAATAACATTGTAAGTATGAGACTCTTTAATCGCTTTACGTAATCCATTAAAAAAAAAAAAAAGCCTATAGAAACAAGAGCTCGTGCACTCTAATCGAATATCATATCGGTCTCGGCTGAGTACTATGGTATTACCTGCACTTAACAAAGTGCACACAGTACACAGGTAACTCGGGATGCTCTCTCGTCGAGGTGACTAATTGTCGAGAAACGGGTCCGAGGAGAGCCGCGCTGCACCTGCTCCTTCGACCTACCGAGTCAACCTACAAGAAGCCTACACATGCCGTGCCTGCCTGTCCTCTTGGCACGTATGAAACGTCGCTGAAATTCACACTATCAGAATCGTATATGGAAGCAGCGGAGCACGAGTGAAACTTTGCATCGAAGACTTTGGAAAGATCCCAGGAAAAAAACAAAAAGAAATATGAATCGTGCAGAAAGAATTCCGAGAGATTACTTTAAAATAAATAAAATATTTTATAAAAATGTAGGACTCTGTTTGAACGCTGTTCGGTTTTATTTCTTGCGGTAAGTAGGCACGCGCGCGTTATAAAGAGCGGCGGCGGAATTAGTGCGACTCCCGTTGAGGAGTCGGAAAGGTATAATTGCGAGCGAGGCTTTCGCGCGGTCGAGAGTTTAGCGTTGCGGAACCGCGCGGAACCACGCGGAACCACGCGGAACCACGTGGAACGTTACTGTAGGTACACAAATAGTAAAGGGAGTGAATGTGAACGGGAAGAGAAGGCGAAGGAGAGAGAGAAAGAGGCGAAAAGAGAAAGAAAGAACAAAAAAATAATGCGCACACGTGTCGAGAATAAGAATGAGGGAATGCAAGTAATACTGTATAAGTAATGATCTACATCTACGATGAATATGGGAAATGCGTGCCTGTATAGGTATACTAGGTATACGTGGACACGAGCGAAGTGTGCGTACGACTATGCGTATCTTCGTATGGGACTATGGACACACGTGTCCAAGTATCCGAAGCGAAGCTCCACGTGGTGGAATAAAAAGATTGTCTTCCTCGAATTCCATATTCCAACGTACATGTACTGTATGCTAGGATGGTTTCTGGAGTATCTAGTGAATGCTTATAAAAATTCCTCGGAATTGGAATACCGTAAAAGCCAAAAAAAAAATGACTGTATCAAAGGCGAATCTTGTAAAATGTTTATTAGTTTTGGAAGGTAGTGTACACCCGGATAACGATAAGGACAAGTGATTACGATAATAATAATAATAATGATAAAAGTAGGTAATACCTGTAAGGATTTCCAAGACAGGAAGTTAATAATAGCTGTATAAGGGATAGGGAAGATTAGTGACGTATAACAGGGAGAGAGAGAGAGAGAGAGAGAGAGAGAGAAAGAGCATTACCCAATTACGGTAATTACAATTAAGGAGTAATACGGTGCGCGGCGCGCGTGTCCCCTTCCTCTCGACGTAGAGCGACGCCGAGCGTCGTTCAATTATTGCCTACGGATCACAACACCAGCGTCTACGTATTCTCTTCTGGTTCTCTGTATTGGCTGACACAACGTGTAAATTAAAGCTTTTCATCTCGGCAGCGTGCGAATGTAAGTGGCGTCGCGGCGGACGTCGTTGCACTGCGGAATAAGCCAAGTGAAACGATAAATCTCCATTTTACTTAAGGAATAGGTGAGCAGCGTTTCACTTGGCTCCTGTTTTCGAATCAAGGAAATCGCTGTAGTTCGGCTGCGGCTGTCATTTCCGGTCATACTCTTACATACTTACATCTATACAATTTTGTACTATACATATATATTATATGGATACCATTTATATGTATCGTCTATCGAAAATTATTTCAGTCATCGATTTTTATTATTATCATTTTTGAAAAATTACCTGCAAAATTCTTTAATATTTTATGCAATTTTTCTGAGCCAGTGATTGTATACTGCGCACATGATGTATATGTTTATTTATTAGATTCATGTATCTTTGTATATATATATAAGCACATATGTACGCATAACGTTAGACGCGCAGCATAACATTACGCACTGTTCGACGGGAGGAGGAAACGCAATGCGGAATCGTTGACGCGTGTCTTTCGTGCTGGACGGCACGCACTGTTACGCATTTTATTTATATTTTTCATGTATACTTTGTGCGGATTATTATTCCTCCTGTTTCCTGCCCCGCTTGCGCTTTTGGATGCGTTTCGGTTACGTATCTGTATGGGTGTTCATATGAAACCGGTAATGCGAGATTCTGTTTAAAAGAAGACCGATCGCGTGCCATTCGATCGATTTGATTCGATTATCGGGTGCGAGTTATAATTTACGTTTTTTCTTTCTCTTTGCAGAGTATGGAAATTGGCAGAGCCGCCTATATGGCGTCTTGGACAAATTTTCCAAAATCTGCTGCACGCTCTTTACTTATGATGACTATCAGATCGCAGAGGCCACTCAGAATCACTGCCGGAAGATTTTACGTGATGTCCATACCAAATTTTACTTCTGTGAGTCGAAATTGGAATGAATTTTATAATTTTTTGGATTTAAATAATTCTCTTCGATTCAATTATTTTTTGTTTGTAGATTCTCAAAACTTCTGCCTCCTATTTATCCGTTCTACGTGTGTTGTACGATTGACGAACAGTACAAAATATTTAATTGCACAGACACGTGCTGAGTCTACGCGAAAGAAATTAGTTGAAGTAATAATTATTAAATGGAAGTGCGAGCACCGTGTGAAAAATTGACGTAATAAAATTGGAAAGTATCCAAAGCAATATTCAAAATTGAAGTATTCAAAGTGTCTGTAGTCATCAAAGCGTAGAGTTAACAGTAATCGAGATGTAAAGAAATTCAGACAGATGTATACGAGGACCGAACCTTCTGCAACCCCGTCGTCTAAGGTCGACGTCGGCGTCGGCGTCGGCGTCGGCGTCGGGGACTCACCGAGCGTACTTCCTGCGGTGACCGGAAGTCGCGAGTCAGAGGCTCGGCTCTACCTAGCGTTACGCTTCCTTACGCGTATCTACCGTCTCGGTGGCAGTTTGCCACAAGTCTAACTTGCCTGCACCAGGTAGAAGAGAGACGCCTTCTTCTCCGGAGCATACACCGCAACATTTTCAAGGATACCTTAAACGAGTTCATTCTTTTTTTTTTAAGGCACACGCCCACTCGGATTCATTAGTAAATAATAATTAATCTCGAGACCTTTCGATCCAAAGATATAACAACAAGATTCCTAATAAAATGTAATTCAATGTTAAACATTCTGTCTCTAGATTAATTCGGCAATAGCGTCAAACAGGAAGTGGCTGTATCACAGTCGAGAAGTGGATGAATATTCATCGGAACAGACAAGATAATACAATCGAAAAGAAAGTAAGAATATTTGGAGGAGGTCCCCCCGATCGCCATAAGAATTTGGTTGTTGGTCCCGGTAGGTGCGGAACCCACCCTCTCCTCCGGATAGTTGCACCCCGACAGGAAGCCTAATTCCCATCTTCCGGCGTGCATGCATAGACATAAGGTGGAGAAGGTAAGAAGGTGGAAGGTGGAAGGTGGAAGGTGGAAGGTGGATAGGACGCCATCGACTTAATGAGCCGACTCTCTTCCTCCTAAACTCACGGCTTCCGCCCTTTATACGATTTCGGCAGAGTCCAGCGATCTTATCGGCGCTTCCTTCGTGGCTACAGGCGGATTCAGTGCCGACGGGACAGCGGAGGGACGTGAGTCCCAGTGAGCAAGGCGGATTGAGTTTCCAGCCATGAGAGCCCGAGGAGCCTCGCGGAAAAAGGTCCAGAAGATTTTGAAGAAAGTGGGGATGCACGGCGCGTGGCAATGTTCTTCCATCGTCGCCAGATGTTCCTGAAAGAGCATGGCAGCTGGTCCCCTCCGTGAGGCCCTTCTTTGCTTTTCCTCCAGAGGAACTTTTCCTCGAGTGGGCAGGTACCTGGAGGAGGCAGTTACACCCGGGGCTGCCAAGCGAGAAAATCCTAATGGCCCGTACAGACTCTTCCATTTCCAATTTACATCTGTTCACCGATCAGATCATTTCGTTCGGCGGTCCATCAATGTTTCGCTTGTGTTTTCATTAAGTGAGACAACAAGAGAAATCTACCGGCAAAAAGAATCTTAGAAGGAAGGACCTAATCGTTACACAAATTTACTAAAACTTTCCCATCTCTCCACGACAATGAATATAATTTTGAAATTCCTGTACAGCATGAATTCTCACAAGATCCGCGATACGATTACAGGAGCCGTTATAGTAGCATGCAATTCTTTGGCGCCATAAAAATTAATCGTAAGACATTGAATTTTTTATCTCCCCGTGCCGCCATGCCGTGAAGACTCGCTGTAGGATATAAAATTATCATATTCCACGGCTAAAGTACAGAAGGTAGCCATATCATTGATGCGAGTTTCACATGGAATTATGTACGTGCTACGTGAGTAAGTGCAGTTTGTACATATGGTGGAAACGTTTATGAGATACTTCCTTTTCCGCAAAATGCCACGAACGTTAAAAATATCCGCCAAGTAGAATTCGTAACAGGAGCGAAAACTTGGGCAGCTGGTCCATACCTTAAAGGAGGCAGGATGACCGGAGCTGACGTCCCGACGCTCTGCCGACGCTCTGTAGAGGAGACGCGTGGCTGATCTCTGCGGTATCGAATGAACGGCACGGACAGCTGCACCGACGGTAAGATTCTTCTTTCTGCTCCTTTCCCCTAAACTCTCTTCTGCATCTTTACTTTTCTCCCACCTCTCTCTCTCTCTCTCTCTCTCTCTCTCTCTCTCTCTCTCTCTCTTGCCTAAAGATATTTTTGATATTTTCAGAAGAAATATAACATCCATCCAAATTTCCTACACCCATACCACCTGACGTCCGATACTACGTAGATGGGAAAATATGTGGATCGTGCCAAAAATCGAAAAATGAAAATTCATCAACAGGTAGAGATGCAGGACTATGGTTTACCAGTGTACTGGCAGACTGTGCACCGAAAGCGTTAATGTCCTAATGAGCGCACTGGGTCATTAGTATTAATCAGTACGGTATTGTGAGTAAACAAGCATGACTGCCGCCATAAAACCGAGTGTAATGGGATCCACGGGAATCGTTATTAATGCTGCAGTTATTTAACTACGTTTGCGTCGTACAGTTAAATATATTATATATCGCGTGGAGTAGAGGAGGATCCATGCTGTAGGTAGAATATAAAATGATCGGATGAGGATAAAATTTCAATTAAACATTCTCACAAAGAATATTAACCCCCTTCCGGCGGTATTTATGAAAAGACGTCTTTTATCTTGCAGGCTGAGTATAACTGAAACGTTCTGCAAAGCTGTGGAGTCGTTAAGGATCCCCCAAGGGGCTCGGATACATCTGCTGCCGTCCTCGCAGAATCTCGCGAATATAATGCAGAGATAAAGTTGAGATGTTTACAGAAGAACGAAACCTTGGACAAACAGGGAGTAACGGATAAGAAGAGCAGGCTGCACCTGGCCCGTGTGGGTTGGCATATATTCGACGAGCAGTAGGCAGCAGTAGGCAGCAGTATCGAGGAATAAGTAAGGGAACAATAGTACCACCATAGTGACCCGGAATACTAGATCAGCAAAAGGTGCGTGCACCAGAATGGTTTTCCAGCGACACGTGCCTTGAATTGCTCGAGAGATGGCAGATGTGCGTGGAACTATGCGCATGGAAAAGAGATGCAGGTTTCCATAACCTGGAGGATACGCGACGGCCTGACACGGGCAAGTGGTTGGAGCTAAGACCTAACCCAACTTATTGAGAATCGGAATTAAGGAGTAGGTCCTCGGTACTTCCTGTACTCTTACTTTTATTGTACGCATGGATATTCTGCGATTCTATATGGATTGCTGTACTTTTGATTTACAATAGATGCCCTGTCCTTTCCCGAAGGACGCAGTTTCCTCTGTCAGGATGTAACAGGACGCCACTAGGAAGGAAGTTACCCACCCGGGGCGGAGTATCCTTCCTCGATGTGTCCTGCAAACAGGCAGCTGTTCGTGATTTGAGCACGTGCTACCACCGACTATGTAGTATTGCATACCAACCTACTGTGCCTGTGCTTGGTAGGGCGACTGAAAACTGGCACCAAAGTGAAGCGTAAGTATGGGGCAGGAGTAACTTTCATGTGTGTGTGTATATATATATATATATATATATATTACAGATAGGTAGCACTGTCACCTATGGCTTACCAAGGTACATGCATGTATGTCGGTAGGACACTCTAGTGTTTCTGGGGAAGGGAGGAAGGAAGGGAGGGACAAAGGATCACTCAGGGAAACCTGTATGCCTCGGGAACCCTCATTTTATATGGATATCACTGGACAGGAGTACCTACCATCCGGGATTGGTTACAGATTCGTGGATCGATTGCAGATTCTAAGGTTATAACGCTGAATCATTATAAAACGCTCTTTAGTCTAAGACCTGTTTTCGGTGGCAATGAGATGCGTAGAACGTTCCTTTACATGGTAAATAATGTATCTTGCGAGAGAGGGAATGGCAGTCTGTACTATGGATGGAAATTGGTGCTCCACTTATTGGGCGAGGTTAGGTTGCCTCTTTGCCAAGAAAATGAACAAGGAGGCGGATGGAAAGATGTTAGGATTTTCCGGTCGAGTGGTCCTGCTCGCCGGGAACAATCTGTCGCGCAGAAGACGCTTCGGGATGCCGATACGAGGGCTAGGAAAGCGATCCGCAGGACAGAAGGCACGTGCCTCCCAGTCACAAAGACAGCATCCGCGGACCGAGCCATCTGTTGCTCCGTCGACATTTTTATTCGTAAAAGATGCTGCCGCAGCCGCCGTTTAGGCGATACCCCTAATTAAGCGACCGGCTGCCACCACTGGAGAACAGTTGCCACTCTTAACGCGGATTGCTTCGCTAACGCGCCGCTTAACATCTCATCGTCCTGGACCCCGCTGTATCCGGCTGGACACTCTATCAAAAACATTGAGAACGATATTCAGAAAGAAACAATTGGACCAGTTGGTCGGCTCGGCTGGACAATTGGATCCTTCGATGTCATCGGGAGATGGGTCTCAGTGAACCCCGCGAGCAGACTGATTGTACGGGGAGTTCGGAAGAAGGGTAGGGCACCGCCTTCCGTATTATGTAACGTCGCAGCCACCGCAAGGAAAGGAAGCCGGTTTTGTCGATAGCAATTCCGTATCACTGCTCGCTGCACTGGGGAGGGGCAGATGGCCCATGCGGCCAAGTGGCAGCGGGCACGTGCCAACCGGGTCGAACATCTGCCACTGGTTCCCGGGACAACAGAACCACCGACTGCAGGCAGTTTCTTATTTCCCAGTATCTTTTCCCTATTCTTTATTCCTCCTTGGCTCTACCTAAGCCCACCCCTCCCCAGGCCAAAGCTCCCCCATCGTCCGTCACCTTCGGCGCTGCAGCTTCTTCGTTCCCCAGGTATCGAGCCACGTTCTTCGAGACTCCATTATGCTTTCCTCCTCTTCCAGAGAGATTTCGCATAATAGCGAATCGCTCGAGCTACGCTTTTCACTGGCTCCTCTTTATCCTCCGTCACCGGCGTCATCCCTTCGCCGTTATTGAACCTTGATTCGTTCTTTGTTATTGGCTTCCTTACTCCTGGGCACGCGCTTCGAGATCCTGGGGTCTCTGACCAATGTCTTCAACTTTCCCTTTCAGGATTAATGAGATTGAAACATCTAGGGGTTGATATGAAAATTATTTAAAAATTATTACTACAGTCGTTCGTTGTTAAATCAAACATTTTTCATAACGATCCTAACGTTCCGGACGGAACGGATACACCGTTTTTTTAACGGTCTCCTATTTTTTCTATCTGCTCTTCGTAGAAGGTTATGGTAATAGAGTACGACAACCAGGACGCCATTGGAGAGACAGGACGAAATTTAATTAATGGGTTCGTTAGAAAGCCCGTTTTTATTTTTGGCACGGGACACCGGAATTCGTTCGTCAGTCGATGCGCGAGGGTCGTGAAAGGGGTGTAGCAGTGAAAGTACGTGGAAGAGGAGCAGTAGGAAGGGTGCCCGAGACCCGATGGCAAAGGGTTGCGAGTCCCGTGGAGAAGAAAAAGAATTAAAAAAAAAAAAAAAAAAAAACGTGAAGAAGAAAAAGAAGAAAAGAAAAATAAGGGTTCCTCACTCGCTAATCCGGGCTGCGGTGAAAGCGAGGAAGTCGACGCATCTGGCACCGGCAGTCCAAACAGCGCTTTTGTGCGATTCCCTTTCGTCCTTCTGGACAGGAAAAAAAAGGAGGAAAGAGGTAAAGGGGGAGGCTGGGAAAGGGGTAGGAAAAGAAATGCACGTACCGTACCTGTTGTCGCCGTCGGAAATGGCTACCAGGTGGCGAATTCAAGGTGAGGATCTCGGACGAGGACGAGGCCCCCATCTTTCGAGGGAAAAAAATTGTTTTTCATTGGATCAAGATAAAGATGAGTCAGGTCGAGCCCGAAGTGAACGAGAGAGAATCCTGAAGGCTGGTGGACCCAGCCGAACGTATCAGCAAAGAGAATTAACGAGGCCGATAACGAGACGGCAGGTGTCACTGTTACGAGCATCATAGTTGTCGGACGTGAAAATGGGCCTCGATGGAAAACTGACCGGAAGACCTAAAGGGCCCATGAGATGCCCGTCCAATCCACAGGCTCTTTTTGGATCGGTCGATTTTTCATTTTTTTATCTGCCCTTTTTCTCACAGCTTCCCTGCACCTTTGCTTTTTATTTTTTTCTATCCATAAGGCCCCTCGCAGCCTACCCCCGCCCCCTATCTGCAACTCCGAGTCCCCATCGGTTATACCTAGCATCTATGCCTTCCAGCGGAGCCGCGATTTATGGTGCCACTCGGAAGGAGCTTTTTTCGATTTCCTCCCCGAAGGAAGAAGAAACGCAGCGACGCAGCTGCTCACGGAAATCCTCCCCCGGGAAAAGCCAGGGTGCACGATGGAAAAAAAAAAAAAATCTCAAGACCCTCGAGCCATTTTTTTGCATTTCCTTTTTTCATTTTTTTTCCTCTCATTCCGACAATTCCACGGATTACCGACACCGTAGACACGTACGTGCCATAGGTATACGGGACGCCGTACGAAATCACGAACTTTGACCCTCCTCTGACTCAACAGCCCCAACCACCCTGAACCCCCTAGCAATTCCTTCCACTCGCTTTCTTTCGTACCCCACGTGGCGAAGCCAAATTTCGCGGATCGCTTTGGCTTGACTTACCCGGATCGAGGGAGACTTCTGTTACTGGGGGGGGAGGGGGTCGAATACGACACCTCTACGCTGGGGTCCCGTTTTCTGCAAGGGGTAGTAAAGTATAGCGTGTAACATATACTTAGGTCAGACATAGGGGTTGAGCGGGGAGGAAGGCCAGGGTCGAAAATAAATCCGTCAACCGTCGCTCCATTTGATCGTTGACTTATTTCACGTTGATCTCCACTATCCCTTAAACCATATAGGGGTAGGTATAACTTTTTTTCCACCTCCTCGTATTCCCTGATCGTTCCTGACTTTAAACGATTTTTATCAAGTCACCGTACATCTGCACCCTCCCCGAGGCGAGATAGTCGTCACCCTAATCTCCAGGAAGATTCGAAACTTCGGTTTACCCTCGCCTGGGACTTTGGAATGGGTAGGTGGTACATAAACATGCGTGCACGGTATATGTAGGTATCACCGTAGACAGCGAGACGCATTTTAGGGGTGCGCTATAAAACTGGGGACGAGGCTGAAGGGTGAGGATAATGGAGGGAGAAAGGCTAAAGGAGATTAATGGACCCTAATAAAATAGTTGTGGTACCGACGTATCCGTGATTAGCGATGACCGCTATTAACGTGGATGACAGGTAACGATTGAGTGAGGGTGCTTTCACACCTAACCTAATCCAACCTATTTCAGATCTTCAGAATCTATAGAGATCCATCTTTTTGATGTAAAGACGATTATTGAATTTGCCACTAAGAAAGTATATTCTTATCTCTGACAGAATTATCGCAGGAGACACAGAATGGATATTCAAAGGACTCGCATTGAGTCCAATGGAATAATTATGACCACTTCCGGCCAATGGATATAAGTATGCGTTGCAACGTATTTTCCCAAGTCGATACCGATAACGAAAAATCCGAGAACTAACCTACGTTAACCTTTGGCCGTCCACCCTTCGCTCGTGGATCCGCAAGCCAGGCGGACGCCTGGAATCGGAAGTATCGAATCGAAATCCCTTCACCAATTAATAAATTGGGAGAACTCACCGGAGCTGGTGCAGCTGATCCGTGGCGGCCGAGAACTGCATACAGGAGACACTCGGGTGGGCACTGCACTTCCGGAACACTCACAAAAAGTCCATAGAACTTCCTGGATATCGCGAGAGCAACGCGAGAACTTGCTATACCGTATCGGAACGCAGCTAAAAAAATGATCAATGGATAGCACGGGAGCGCGAGCCAGTTCGTGACACCTCGGTCGGTGTCCCGAGACATACTGCTTCGATAGTAGCCAAATGTCAAATTCGAGAACTAATCATTCTGATTGGTCGAGATCATTATAGCCGATAACTCTTCCATCTCCCTCGATTGGTCCCTTTAAACCAAACGGAGAGCGTTCCTTGGCAAATCGGTGCGCAACCTTTGGAGATCGTCCAAGGCCGCTTTCCCAGGCCATCGGGCAACAGCTAGGCACCCACATCCTTAACTCGGGTCAGGGCGTTCCTGTTCTGCCCTTAACCTTAACAAAACCTTATCTCCACCTGCTCTACGGCCCTTTGCGAAGGGAACCAGAATTCGAGAACGTTATCTGTATCGGTAGCCGGAGTCGCCTTGCGACCGTGAATCGAAAAATCACGTCACAGCGTACAGACGGTATCCGGTTCTCATTCACTTTTTAAATAGGAAATCTTGCCTATTATTCCATAGGGATAGGCAAATCCAGGTCGATTCCTTATTCCGAATGCGCAACGGGAACGATCGGTCGCAGGGACGCAGGCGCAGATGGGCACACGACTACCTAACCTTCAAAATCCTGTCCTGATTTCTTTTGGAAAGGAAACGAGGATCCGGCACACCGCGTCCTGAACGTGACGTCCTTCCAGGACGACCGTTGTGTATTTTTCTGGATCCCGAGCGAGACCCAGATAATGAGGGGGGGCCTTGCGTCTCGTTGCATGCTGGGCTGGGACTCGTAACCTCAAAATTGTATGAAACCAGGTTACGCCAGAAAAATAGAGCGAGAGAGGGAAGCTTTGGGATGAGAGTTCAAGTATTGAAAGGATCTTAAGGCTTTCTTTCTCTTTCTTATTTCACGGGGTGTCCTGCAGCTGTTCCCTCTTTAGTATCAGCCCCTAGCGATGGCCTCGTGTAAACGAGTCGGCCCGACTACCAATTTGATTACCTACTGACTTCGCGTCGTTGCTCCTTCGTGTAAACTCGGTGCGGATGACTGAGTCCTTTATCTTCTTATCTTGCTCGCTGTTATCACTCCCACCCCCTCTTCCCCCTCAACTGCGTCCCTGAAAGAAACCGCAGTGCCTCTATCGGCAGTCGGGGATAACAGAAAGTAAATCCTTGTTGTACCTATATATAAGTACTTCTCTCTCTCTCTCTCTCTCTCTCTCTCTCTCTCTCTCTCTCTCCTTTATCGACGCTGCACCTGCAGCCGCTGCATTATGCATGTGCGTTAACGCACGCAAAGGTGCATGCGACTGCCGGATTCCATTGGACGGTCGAGATTTTACTGGAGGATCGGACTTAACTTTTTTTATTTCTTTCCTTGTCTTTACCTAAAGACGAATCTTTATACCTTTGTATCGCTGTGCTGCAGTCTTGGGTCGCTGATCACGTCGGCTGACGAGTCGAAGGAATCGAGCAGCCACGTGCGATACGTTAATAAGAATTTATTAATACGTCTGATCCGTCGCAATCGCAAGAGGACACGGAGGAGGAAGTAATTTTTTGTAAAAAAAAAAAAAATGAAAAATCGATGGAAAAAATCGCTGAAAAATAAGAAGCACAAGGCGCACAGGTGTTCTACGGTAAGAATCGGCGAAGCTCCCGAGATTTTTCAAGGGGCAGATGACGAGGGCGACAGATTGTACGCAGTTGGCCGGCGAGTGTACGGCCTCTTATACGTGTGTGTCCACGGATACACCAAAATGCACTTACGCACACCAAGGCGAAATATACAGCAGCACGTGAATATCGTAGGCAGGAATATCAGCCATAAGGTACACACCTACCACCAACTTGGCCCGTGAGAGCCGAAGAAAGAAAAGAAAAAAAAAAAAGAAAAGAAAACTAAGAGCGAAGAAAAATCAAAAGAAATCCTTTCCGAGTTATTAATAATTCGACAGCAATAAATACACGACCCCTTTACACTTCTGGTATTACCAAAGAGGAAGAAACCGGAACACAGAGTTCAGTATTTTCTCCTCGAGGACGCATCTGGCGAACAGAAGATCTTGGAGTGAGAATGACGACTTGGTACTCGAGCACTTGCGATCTGGGTCAGATGGCGCTGCTGGTATCTCAAGGGTTATAGGTTACGAAGATCAATGAAGGCTCGAAAAATCCTGGGCTGAAATATTTCGGAATCGTACTTAACTGTGCATGTGCAAGAAAGCACCATCTTGGCATCTGTTGCATCGGTCAGCCACCAGGTGTTGCCCAATGCTACCCAATGCGTGCTAGTCAGCTTCTTTATACGACCCTGTCCGTCTCTCACTGTTGCCAGTAGGTAAAAACCTTAGTGGTTCCCATCTTCTTCCACCTTTGGCTCTCTCTCTCTCTCTCTCTCTCCCCCTTCGCCTTATTCCACTGACTTACCTACCCTCTCCCCTTACTCGAACCATCTACCTATCATCGTCTTATAACTCCCCTTCCATCCTCAATATCCCTGGGGACTCGTCCTTTCTCTTTATTCCTGAGATTTTCACCATCTGCAAGAGAGACCCTCCTCTCTCTCTCTCGATTCCTCGGGCACCTTCTGCCAAATCCTATTTCTACTCCAAGGGGATACCCTTCCCTGTCCTAGGTTACCTCACCCTGTCCCCAAGCCATATGTATATTTTGTAATTTTCAAAACTCACGATCGGCTCCCTTTTTTGCTCGGCTCTGTTTCTTGCTATTTTTAATAACTTGGACTTTTTATATTTTCAGGTTCTCGTGTCACCAGTGATACACGACACGGGATTTTATCCTGAATTTTTTGCAGTCGTCTTTATTTATGGATTTAATTATTATTACACGAATTGAATTTCTGATTCGTTTACCATCTGGAAATTTCTGAAAGCTTTCACTGACTCTGTGTCTGCCCTTTTAACATGGGCCACCCTGTATACCTGGGGCACAGGTATGGCCCATTGTGGTTATGCCGTATATAATATGAAATATGCAGATTCTACCTTTGGGAAGTTTGCCGAGCCACGTATGGACGACACCTGAACCCCCTGAGCACCTTTTCCTGATGGTGTACCCGGTGCCGGGCTCCCAGCCGGTAACCAGTCAAAGAATTCATTCAGTCGATAGAGAATAATGATACCTGACCGAGGGGTGGGTTGGAGAGGAGGAGGAGGAGGAGGAGGGTACCTGGGACCCTGTACAATTACGTATCGATATTCGCAGGTAAATAAAAGCCAGTATGAAATGCATCGAGAACTTTCCATCATTAATTTGATTAAGGAGAAAAAATTGATCGATAAGTTTGATGGAATTTTGAAATTGTAAGGTAAATTTTTGAAAGTTCGCCTCTCGAAAGTATTATCGCAGAGTGCCCCCGGGGAGAGTGGAGCGTCCCGAGGCGTCGCCGCAATGAAAACCGCGAAGGCACGCCTAATTAGATGGCTCAGCGAAATGCTTTGTTGCGAGCTGCGTGAAATCGATTTAATTCGGTAAACATGAGTTATGCGATGCTTTCTATTGTAGCCGAGAATCCGACTTTCCACGGCACCGCGGCGCTAATTAATCCATCGGCTTTGCATTTTGCACCGATCGGTTAATTACGATTCGGAACTATCCGAAGTCGTTGACGCGACCCGATTAACGCCTCATGAAAACGGCAGCGGCGCCGGCGCTGTAGTCGCGCGAGAATCGAAGGTGACGGGAGGAGATTGGAAAGAAAAAAAATAAGAAAAAACATTGCACTTAATACTTGTGCGCCGTTCCAGCAGGTACTCGAGAAATAAAGGTGGCACCACTGAGGTAAAGGGTTACGGGCTCAAGAATGGCGGCAGGAGTTCTCTGCACCTTGCACCCACTGTCCCACGGGAGTGAAAAGGGCCGATGCTCGCGAAGGGAGCTCAGGGCGTGGGAGAGCATCGGCTTCGCGGATGTTCCTTGGGCGGCAGCTGGTGCAGCCCTTTCGGCTGAGCGATCAGGTTTGCGGGGTCCTGCAAAGCGAGGAGGAAGATGATGGAGAAGGAAGAGGAAGTTGAGGAAGATGGGAAGGAAGCAGTGGAAGCTGATGGATAAGAGGAAGAGGATTTCTTTTATAGTACGTTGGTAATACCGCGTAGACGTACGGATTGTTTCGTGTGCGCGTGAGGTCTGGACCATGTAGGTATATAGGTATATAGGTTAGGTTAGGTAGGTAGGTAGGGTATAGGTTATAGATATAGGGACAGGTACGGCTGGGAGCTACCATAGCTATGGTTCTGTATAGCGTGGGAAGGTCTGGCAGCTGAAGATGAAAAAGACGGCTGTTGGTAGAAGCTTGATTTCTGTCGTGGAGCTTTCTTTTTTCCTTCTTCTTCTCTTCGTTTCGTTATAACCTTCTCTCTTTGCATCTTGATTCCTAAGAATTTCTAAGAATAGCAAGAGACCGGAAAAAAATCACTGGGAACTGTATCAGGGTCCAGGATAACGCGCGGTCTCGTATCACGGGACCGTATCACGGGTTCGGTGTCCTTAGAATTTTTATTTATTTTTTTCTTCGAGTTCCAAAATTTATTTATTTATCGCGAATCCTCTCGAGGACGTTGCTCCACATACGTGGGACACCGCTTAGACGACATCCTGCCCACCTTCAATGAATTCTCCTTCGAGCGATTGTTCGAGTTCCTGCTCTCGAATACTGGTATTAAAATGCGAGGAACTAGTCCTGCGCGATTACCCTCCGCAATCTATTGTCCTCCTTTACCCATCGGGACGATCCTTGTGTTCCATTTTGCGGCAGGAAGCTCCTCCCGCTTCTCCCTTGGCCGAAGTAGGCCGGGAGAGAGTGAGCTGGGACTTGCGAGGCGGGAGAGAAGAAGAAAAAAGGGATAATAGGGAGGGAGGAACTAGCGAAAAATAAAAGAGATGCTTCCTTCCGTTTTTCGAAGGAAGGTTGCATCTGCTACCAGGGACTTTTCCTTTTTTTTTTTTTATATTTTTTCTATTCTTCTTGTTATTAATAATAATGCCTTGCGGATACCGTGGGCGGGGACCACTACCTGCTAGTCCTCAAGGATTATTATCCTTTCGGGATCTTCCGTGCGACTGCACTGTTATTTATTAGAATAGAATATCATTAGAAATATTTTATTTTATTTTATGTTTATCATGCATAGCGTCTATATATTTTTTTAATGTTTTGAGTAACTTGACTTCTTCGCTCGTTGTGCACCGGCCCGTAATTCGTATTCAAAAGTAATCTTCTAACCGAACATCTTCTTAAAGCCGTTTTTGATATTTTTGAAAAAATTACTTAGGCGTTCCTTGAAAGACATGCGACTCGCGGATGATATATTGTAGGTCGTACTCCGTGGAAGGGCTAGATCGTTCCAAAAGGATTCCTTGGTTAGATCATCCTGACTAATCGATTCCATAGTGAAATTTTGAGGACCGTTTATCATCAGCACCTGGATCGGATCCTTTTGATCCGTTCCAATGTGTTCCCACTTGACTGGCAGTAATTCCGTAGTCTCTGGTGTAGGCTTTCTGGGACGATGTATGTTCGTACACGTGACTGTACCGTTTCTATAAATATTTTTGGAAAATTTTCAAAACTTACCTGATCGCTAAGAAGTTGTACCACAGCTCCGTTATACTCTCGATCGTTAAGGTTTCTCCTTGCGATGCGTGATTTTCCACTTTTCCAAGGATACGCGAGAGATCGAACAAGTAGCGTAGATCATCGTAGTGGCACACTTTGTCGGAATTCTCCAGGGACGTATCAAAGAGATTGGCAAAGGAGTTGCTTCCCCTGGAAATTATTTAAATTATTCATTTTTTAGTAATACAGTAATACAATAATACATTTTATTGACGTACCTGTAATTCAATCTGTAGAGATAAATAGTATTGTTGGCACGTTGCAAGTCGATCAAGAGATTAAGAGGATTTTTGTAAAATCTGGTATTTAAGGCCTGAAACGTTTTTAATCGTCGTATAGTCATTATAAGTTAATAGTTATTCCGATCCATTGATACAAACCTTTTCTAATCTCCCGGTAGAATTGCTATCAATATCATTGGAATCAAAATAATAATTTTTTATTGAATCTGTGACATTTTTTTCTGTGTTATTAAGGTGATATTCCTCGTAAGAAAAAATCACAGGAAAGACTGTTCTATAGTTGTTGCTCAGTTCTTTGATAAGTGATGACCAGGCTGTAAGACATATATGGAGGTAAATATTTTGCAATTTCTTCAATTCAATTAACTTACCTAGAGTGTACAAAGCGGCTTCGTTAGTCACGGTACCAACTAATAATGGCACCCTGGCTTGTTTCCCATTGCGAATTGTCTTTTCAGGATGTTCAAGCAGAAAAGCATCACTGTGAGAATGCTCAATGACGGCCCTGAGCGGAATATCTGGCAGGTGCTTCCAGATCTGTAATCAGTAAATGAATTCATCGATGATCATCAATTAACACGTGATCTTGAGCTCACCCTAAGTAAACTGATCGATTGTGCGATCTTGACGGCCTCGGCATTTCTCAGGCAGTCGACCATGCTCCTGTTATCATCACTGGAACACGATAAAGAGTTAGCAAGGAGCTTGGCTTTATTTAGGGCCTCGCCAGGATAATGGATAGTCCTTGGATCCAGGGCCGTGCCACTTTGTGCAATAACTCCAAAAATCAATTCTGGAAGGTTTTTTAAAAAATTCAGTGATAGGTATTTTTTTAATAATATTTTTCAACAAGAAAATTTTATACCTTTAGTCTTGGACGATAAGGAATGAAGATGAGCACTAATGGCCCCTGTATCCTGGCCTGCCAGGGTGATCCTGTCAGGATCACCTCCAAAGGACGATATGTGTTCCTTGACCCATTCAATGGCAGCTACTTGATCTTTCAAGCCATTGTTCCCTGGCACGACCTCGTCCTCAGTGCTGAGGAATCCTGAAAAAGGATTCCTTTCAGATACAAAGGAAGATTTTGATGAAGAATTTTTCGAAAATTATTTACCAAACCAGCCGAGTCTGTAATTAATAGTGACAAGGATAAGGTCCTTTCTCATTAATCGTCCTGGCGGAAAGTCAGCCATGGTACCGCTCCATCTTAGCCAGGATCCGCCATGGATCCAAATCATCACTGGATAAGGATAACTTTCATCCTCGTGTGGAAGCTGAAATTTCCATACAAGAATGTACGAGCATATTTTATCTTCGAGCACTTTGAATCTTTTAATTTATTAAAAATCAAATACATATAATTACCTTAGGAACGTATATATTTAAATAAAGACAGTCTTCGGATCCGATGACTGATCCATTTCCAAAAAAGTCATTTGCCTGAATGCATTTCGGTGAATCTACCGTAGCATTAAATATACCGGTCCAGGGTTCAGGTGTTTCCGGAGGCTGCGAATGATAAACATGGAGAGTAATATAATTAAAAAAAACTGATTCAAAAAAGTATAAAGAATCAAAAGCAAAAAATGTCCTTAACACTTCCTGGATGAAACTTACAGCGAATCTGAGACTATCCAATGGCGGCTTCGCATAGGGAATCCCCAGGAAGCCGGTGAAGTTCCTCCCGTTCTCTGCTCTAAGGACGACACCGCGAACTTCACCCAGTGCCGTACTGATAATCGTATGCGCCCTTGCGATCCTTCCCAAAAGAAGAAACCCACAGAGGACAACAAAGCTTATCTTCATTATCAAGTAAAACCCTCCTCTAGTATTTTGACCGTTGACAAATTTTCAATTCAACTAAACCCGCACTTTTTCCACACAGTCACAACAAACAGACTTTCTTCACTTTTCTTCGCAGCAGCCAGAGCAACTCTCCGCCAAACAAATGAACTGGTAAATTTGCAGTAGCGACTCGATGACGTGGATCAGTTTAAGCCTGAAAGTGAACGGTACAAATGCCTTAGCTGAGAAGCAATAACAGTTCACTGTAATACACAGTAATAGATCAATAGACTCCTTAACTCCATTAAGGATATTAAGTATAGATAAAGAATCTTCAAATTTCAAGCAGCCGTCTATATTACGCCTAATATACCTAGTAGCAATGTGAAGTAGAACGTCGAACAATAATTCCTTCTAAAATTTCAATAGCAATTACGAAAATCGTAGTAGGTTCGCGTATACACTGGCTTAAAATGACAGATGGAAAAAATGCGAAGCTTGTAGGCGGACTGTACCAACGCGTGTCTCGTCCTAGGGACTTTGCGTATCTCCATCTGTCATTTTCATCCACCACACTCATGAACCAAGCATATAATTCTGCTAGCGCGTAATTGCCAAAAAGTTTCACTGCCACACTCCATTAAATCCATCAGTGAGACAGTATTGTCGCTAAGAATTAAGTGCGCCATTATTCTTAGTGACAGTGCAGCTAAATATCTTGTGAGAAAGAAAACAAGGAAATTGATTGACCGAAACGTACCGTTTTAACGTCGAAAGAGAAATCCACGTGATACACTAACTGTAACCAAGTGACAGGCGTTGAATAACCCCTCTTGTTAGTTGAGTTAGCACTGACGCACTTTACTCAGCTCAATGAATAGTGAATACCTACAGTTGCGTATTTCGTTGGCTATAGATAGCCTGTTGTTGTCAGATACTTTCTCAGCATTAGCATAAAAGCCATATCTACGGTCTTCCCTTATTATGCGACAAAATGGTAAACGGTATAGCGTAGACCAGGAATTATACCGAATCTAATATAAGGATACAGTACAGTATATCGGCTAGATGATAGAGGCTAGAATTAATTAATTAATTACGCGAATAACAATACGTAAACTTCTTTTACTTCTATTCTCGTAGAATAATAAGGAGATTGTATGTTATTTATTTATACATATAGATACGACGCAGCGGTAGCTCCCCTGGATAATAATTAATGTTTCTTTAATCTTATTGTGCAGGAGGCAAAGCGTGAGAACGGGCCGTATGGGATGTTAGTAAATGGCCAGGCTAGACGGAAGTGGCCCGTGCAGGGAGGCTGCAACCACCTTGGCTTCCGGAGTGCATCTCAACCACCTTGTTTTTTCTCCTCCTTCCGATGCTCCGTCCTTCTCGATCTCTCTGATATTTCCTCCTTCTCTCTCGTCTCCCCTTCCATTCCTTCGAGGCAAAGGAACACGTGTTGCTGGCGTTTCGCAGGGGCGCAGCCTCCGAAAATAAAGGAAGGCCCCGTTTCCTTCCTTATTTCCTTCGTTCGTTCTTTGAGCTTCTTCGTCTTCTCTTTTTTTTCTTTTCTCTTTTATCTTTCTCTCTCTCTCTCTCTCTCTCTCTTCCTCTTCCCGCTCACTCGCACCTACACTAGTTTTACATAACTATAAACCCTATGAGCCCGTGGCAAGACCACACGACCTATCATTTAATTCCATTCTTGTTTACTTCCTTCCTTTCTTTATCTTGACCACATTTTTCTGAGCGCAACGAAGGAAGGAGGCCGCAGCAGCAGCAGCAGCAGCAGCAGCAGCAGCAGCAGCAGCAGAAGCAAGCGGCAGCAGCTGCCTCGGTGCAAACGAGAGAAAACGAAGCTGGGCCAGTGGGAGATGATCGGGGGGCCTATCGTGCGAACGAAATAAATATCGGTAGACAACCTTGAGAACGTGGCGACACCTGCATCCCGGACGGCCCCGAGACTATTCTAGGAGCATCGTTCTTTAACGAAAGTCCTTGCACGCATAGGTATGTACGCGTGTAAAATCCTGTATGACAATTATAACGATACATTTTTCTGACATACATAATATATAATTCACAGAAAGCTGAATAAATTATGACTCCTCGGGCATTTACCCGAGTCGTTTGGAAGGCGCCAGGTTAATCGGCAATGTCGACGCTCTCATGATGCCCGAGAGTGGGTTGGATTGTCCTGTCCGAGCGGCGGACAGTGGACACTGCCGGTTTGTGCGCTTTTACCATAACAATACCGGGTTCGTCATAGCCACGGCATTGTTCAGGGTTTCCCACACGTTGCGAGAGTCCACAGCACCGCGGACGTGAGGCGAATCCATCCCGACAATGGGAACAGAGCCTAAACCAAAGGAACGCGCGGACTAACCAGACGACGAATGGAGGAACGCGACTTGCACAAAGAGCATCTCCGTCGGAGTCCACGTAGACGGAACGGAGAGAGAGAGAGAAATTGAAAGAAGGGGACACAATGGGAAGACGAGAAGCCAAGGGAGACGGTGAGTGTTACAAGTTTCCTAAATAATGGTAAAAATCGAGGAATTTTACTGTCGCCGCTACGTGATCATAGTGTGTTACCAACTAACATTTTTCGACTCGTGTGATTTTAAAGAAGCCGTTTACCGTAGGTATTTCGTGACTTACGTGTTCCGTTTACAAAAACTTAAGACCGGGGTGAAGTGTAGGAGTTTTGAGGAAAGTGAAAAAAAAAAAAAAAAGGAAAGCCAGTGGAGAATGGGTAGAAAATTTGTTAGGCGTGTTCGGTAAGATCGTTTGGCTAAATGGAAACTGGCGGATAGGTGTAACGATCGGGTGTATCTTTTTGATTTTTTTTTTCAAAATAATAATTTCTCCCTTGTACGCGATAGTCCGTAGAAACGCCTCGATGACGTGAGAGAGGATTGAAGACTTGAAGACGGTGGCAAAGTAAAAGGGCTTAACGAGATTGTACCTTTTTAGAGGTTGTGGCGGGCCTGGTATAATGGGCCCTCCTGCGCCTCCTACCGGTTCCCGTAAGGCCCGAAAATCGTTCTACGACGTGAAACCTATTAATTTCCAATGATTTTCGGTGAGGCCGGCTGTGCGACCCTAAGAAAAATCCTCTGAAGTCAAGCTGCCCGTCTTCTTCAGCAGTTCTCACCCTCTTCAGCTTACCGTCCAGTCTTCATCCCTCTTCATCCCTCTTCATCCCTCTTCTTATACGGCTAAGCTCTATTGGATGAGAGTTACTACTAGGTAGAGCAGAGTGTAGGGTGGATACTTTCATCGCTATACCGGATACCTCTGTACTTCCTAATACTGCCTACTATCGATATTCGTCAGCTTATGATTTTTTCTCAAAAAAAAAAAAAAAAGGAAAAAAAGAGAACTCAAGGAACAGATGTCGGAATTCTCGTTTACCGACTGCCTTGGCAGTAGGGTAATCTGACAGATATGAAAATAGGTAGACACTGGGTGAAATGCTAGAGGGCAAAGGGGTCCGTGTGAATTCAAAGGGAGTTTTTGTTATTGGGTCTGATATTGGGCCAGTGGGATATCAAGTCAATGGAGACGTGTCTATTGTATGGGGTAGATCCAGAGTGCTCTTGATAGATCCATCAAGTCGATGATTAAAGATATTTTAGATAGTTGGCGAAGGGGGTATAGGTACAAGGCTCATAAGGCCCAAAGTAGATCAGAGACAGGAGGCTGCGCAGTTACACGAAGTTCACGATGGAGATGGAAAAAGGGAGGAAATAAAGAAAACTAAGAAAAAGATGGGTGAAAAAAAGAAGAAGAAAAGAAGGAGGAAAGAAAAGAGCGTTCGGTTCGACAGAAATAGCAGCTGCAACACCCGATACGTATCGTCGGGTGTATTGGGCCCCAGCGGGCCCGGTCACGAGAGATTATTATCATTATATCGGACCCTCGGTTGGGTTCGGCAAAGTCCGTAAGAGTTCGGACGCGTGGCAAGCGTGCTCATCCCCGCCAGATGCCAGTGGGGCCTTATGGGCCTCGATACGTAGGACTCTGGACCCGATCCTGCCACTCCAAGCTGTAAGGCCCCACCATTTCGAATGGTTATAAGAAGGACTCAGTCCACATTTACGCTCATCCAATCATCCACCGATAAGATGCATCTGATCGCTCCGGGCAATCCGGCGCTAACGACCTTAACCATTACTTGGGGGCCCATGGAATCCCCATAGGACCCCACCCCCCCCCTCCCCTCTCGACACTTACGTGAATCACCCTGAAACTGTGCCCCCCTCGGCATCTCCCTCCATCTCCCACCACCTCCCCTCACGGCTCAAGCCGATTATATCGTTTAAACGCGTTAAACTCGGATTTATATTCCGCGGCACGATCGGCCAATCCCGGTCAATTTATAACGGCCGGTAAGTCATGGGGCGGATTATGGGGGCACGTGCTTCGTGCGAATCACGCTACGTCGGCCCAACCCCACCTCCCCCATAACTTTCCTCCTTCCTTTTTCTCTTTACGCCAAGAGGGCAGATTTTATCATCCGTCACGTTCGCAACTTTTATTATTTTTTCTTCCGCCAATTCCATTAAATCCGATCGAACGAACTTCTCCCAAAACTTTCTATATAAATTAATGAAATCTCATCGAACGACCCTTCTTCCCCCCTTGTTTGCGCAGTTGCTCGAAATTCCCAAAACCAAGACGCGGTGGACGTTATCCTCACACTTCCAACCCACCCTGGATGGTTCCTCGCCGCGAATGGGAAGAAAAATAAAAAAGCACGATGCACACGGCACACACGGCACACACAGCACCTAAGGCACAGGCAGTAGAAAGGCTCCCAAAGCAAACCCACTGTTTACTTTCCCAGCTTTGGCTTCCCGTTTGGCTCCAGGTTATATCTTTATTAATACCTACGCACCACCCTCGAAACACCATAGCCACCCCACGACGACTACGACTACCAGGACTCGCACACAGCAGCGACACTCAGGTATGGGACAGAAATTGAGGGGGCCCATTTGTTTCTCCAGGAACTCTTGTGAACGGTAAACACAGTCCGATTCGCTGACTATGAGAAACACAAGAAAGTCCTCGTAGCAAGTTCGTATCACCGCAGTATACCTATATGTATACACTGATGAAAGATCCAAGTTATTCCCCACCCCCAGAAAAATCTTCCGAAACACCATTAATAAATAAGCCCGTAAAGCTCAAGAATCGAAGTCCTCCACCATCACCGCCAGTCCCATACCCGATAACTTTCGGAAGACACGTACGTCCCGCATACAGTGGCTACGGAGTCGAACGTAAAGCGAACCGTCTCACGCACCTAGTCCCGTCCTTGTTGGATCCCGCGGAATCGGACTACGGGGAGCGAGCGAGCAAGAAGAAGGCAAAAAGGAACGCGTAAGCGAGCATAAGTAGGAGACAGCAAGTGCGTGGAGGGTCGTACGTATGAATGAACCAAGTTCGTAGCGAGTCGCGTGACGGATCGACGTGTCGGGCAGGCCTTACTCTGCCTCGTAAGGCAGGCGTAAGAGCGAACCTACACCGTATCATTAAGAAATGCGTGCACATAGAGAGACTGGTACGACTACTGGTATAAGTACCATATAAGCAAAGGCCATAGTGGTTACCCAGCTCAAGAACGTATCGCAAGTCGAATCGATGCTGGTACCTCTGATAGGACACGTAGGGGCAGGGTGCATCGAGGAGATGGGAATGCGTAGGAATGTGCATTGAGGTAGCTGAGGTAGCGAGCAGGTACATTGCTTTAATTGGATGCAATGCGGAGGAGCATATGCGTATAGGGAGGCGATGTTGTTGCGCGAAGCGCTGACGCGGCGACGGTGGAAGGGAAGTAAATACGTAACAGCAAGCCATAAGGGGGCGATGAGGGGCGATGAGGGGCGATGAGGGGTGGCGAGGGAAGCGATGGGCTCCGAGGGCCGGAAGTGGTTCCATCTGGCTCCCCCGCCGTCGGTCTGACCTGTTGAACCACCTCGTGACCGGAAGTATACCATACACCTATGGGCCCTATCCCATATACCGGTACACCCTCTTAAAACTTCACGCTCACGGGACTCTCCGTGTTTTATACGGCGAACATAACAATGGCTTCCTTTTGCCTCTTGGAGGTCTTATCGGCTGGGCACGTTGCTGCGTTTGTGTACACGGGGGTACGTGTAGCCCTGATTCTTGTAGGTTGAATTACGTGGCCCCCTATCCGTTCTTCATAATTCTTTTTTTTATTTCGTTTTTACGCATTTATCAAGTGAGCTTGCACTGCACGCGGGAATGCTTGACGATGGCGCCGTGGTTATGGCGATTTATAGTGTCTGTCGGTGAAATGCATAGAGGGTCGAAATCGCACAATGGGATTCTCTTGGTGAAAATACCCAGGGTGTATGGACGTAGGTATATAGTTATATGTGATGTAATATAGTATATAGGGTGAAGGTAGGTAGACGAGGGATCTAGGAGTGTACGAAACAGGTCCGGTGCATTATGCGAGTACAATGGCGGGCGCCGTGTGTGCACCGTATTAATCTGTCACCCGGTGTGTGTGTCGTCCATGGGGTTACGGTGTTGCAGGGGGTGCACTTGGGGCGCAGGGGTCAGGCCGGTCTGGCATTTTCGATGATTCTAAATGCAGCGAAGCGTAACAGGCCCATAGTGTGTGGGTCCCACCCACTGACCTTGCAACCGGCACCTACACGGCAATGCAGTCAAACGGGGAGCGATCGATGCCAGTCTGTGTGTGCCGAAGACAAAAAAAAACGAAAGAGGAAAGGAAAAGAGTTACGGGGAAGAAGGTGGTAGCGATAAATAAGTTTCGGATGTGGCGCGCAACTACTGCGCATGCGCGTTCAAGCGGTATCTCGCAAACGGGTTCCGGCGTCTCTTTGAGAAATCGGCTCCCAATCTGTACTCGGACAGCATCCTTGATACACATGACTGTTCGGTGAAAGACAGCGATGCGCACTGGCAACCTGCATCGGATTGAGTCTTTGGTGTAGCAGGAAGTCGTCAGTGCGCATGCGCCTCTACAAAGCGGACAGGAAGTGTTGATTTCTTTACGTCAACGGATAACACAAGACGCGAGTTATCCAGTCGGAATACGAAGACTCCCGGTGAGTAATAATCGAGTAAGGTTAAAAGGGGTTTTGAAAGTCTATTAGAGGGACACCGAAGCGATGGGTACAGGAGGGGGGACGAGAAGAAAAAGATGAAAAAAGAAAAAGAAGAAAAGGAGAAAAGACAATTAGGAGGGTCTGCGCCGAGAAGGTAAAGAAGTGTATGAGTAAATAAGAGGAGGACCGTGTGACGTCACAAGGAAGCACGCGGCGCGTGCCACGGTGTCGCAGGGTGGGGGATCGCGAAGAGTGGCAGGGGCCGTTCGGGGTGCCGAGGGAGAGGGGTGAGGTGCATGTAGGGGTAATGGAGGGGTGAATAGGGTGAGCTTGTCGAGTGGTGGGGGTGGGCGCGTGCAGCCGGCCTGCAGCTGCCCCACGTCTCCCTGGCTGGCTGACTGGCTCACTCTTATGCGCCGCCATAGCCGGGGGACCCACTATTATAAGTAGGGGTGCTGCCGGCTGCAACCTCCAGTCGAGGGTTGCACTCCGAAGCGTACGGGACAGACCGCACGCCAAGTTACGTATCGAAGCGCGTGCACGCTACTATTGCGCTCTCTCTCTTTTTTTTAAATCAGAGTAGCACACCGGTCACGCTTTTTTTAGTCAATCAAAAATTCGGAGTGCGTCTAACCCACGTTATCGATAACTTGAAAACTTTATCGTCCATCGAGTGTTTGATATATACGAAAAATTGGATTTTTTTTCGAGGAAGATACGGACGAAATAATTGGTGTCTCCTTTCAAATATATATAATTGGGTGAAAACTCGCGGAACGCCACCGGCATCTATCGGTTCGTGTTTATCCCTCAGGGAGTGAAAGTGCGAAAATCGGCCGCAGTGTGGCGCCAGTGTACCACGCGAGAGAAGTTCTCGCCGGATCGCGCTCCTGTTGGCGGTGGGATAATATACTAGGCGCAGCGACTGGCCAAGAGAGCAAAGAAGAAGAATAAAGAGAAGGAGGATACGGTGGAGTCGTAAAGAGAGCGTCATATCGACGTGAGCCTCGGTAGAGTAAGAAAGGACGATCGTACCTGCCCGAGGGAATCGGAGAGCGAGGAGTACGGCCAGAGAGGGACCTCTCGTTGGTGTCCGTAGGAAGGAACTTTGATGGAGTAGCACTATACGGCAGCCAGAGATCCACTGCGCGCGAGAGGGAGGGATAGAGAGAGAGAGAGAGAGAGAGAGAGAGAGAGAGAGAGAGGAAAAGCGAGACAGCGCATACAGAGTATATACAGTCGAAGGAGGAAATAGAGGGATTCCGTGGCGCAAGGCAAAGAGGGCGACTCTAGCCGGTGATCCAGCGCCAGTAGTATCTCGGCTACGGAGTAGTGACTGTCGTGCTTACCGTAATCTCCTCTTCCTTGACTGAACTCCCGGGTGCTACTACCCGGGTGCCGTCATCCCTACCTAGTCGGCTGTGGAGGAGAGCCATATAACCTGACCTGACTACAATATAATCGGTGCCACAGTAGTGAGTCCCCTCCGCCGAGAAGGAACCACACGGCGCGGAGCACCTACGAGGAAGCTCCACCAAGTTCCCGTGGACTCTCTACGACTGTCAAAAGTTACACTCGCCGGTGACGAGTCTCGCGTAGCTTTCTATAGTGTCAAACATTTGGAATTTGATATTCGGCTGTTACACGACTTTTCTTCGATACGTCCTCGGTAAACTCCTGGCACCGCTTCCTCCTGCTGCGACAGAATACTCTCTCGGAGTATCTCGAGGAAGGTTTATATCGGTGCTTCGTAGAATGCCTGTGACGCGTCCGCCGGCACATAACGAACTCGCAAGTAGACGTGCTACCAAGGTGATATTATTGTAATACGGTGTACATATCCTGGCGTCGCGACGACCGTCTCATCACTGTGCGATTAAACACAATCCCACCCGGCTTAATTAAAGCTACGTTCATTCAACTGTTTCGATACACGCGTCCAGTTCAGATACAACGTCATCCACACAACATCCGTCTAATGTTTACTGTGTAACCTGGTCTATTTAATAATTATATATATATATATATATATATATATATATATACACACACACACGTGTATATATTTATCTCCGTCCAGACGTCCGTCCGCTCATCGTCCAATTTTCTTTGAAAGCAACGGACCGACAGGATCTGCCAAAAATTCAAACGACGCTCCTGCGGCTTATTCCTCAAGGCTCACTTCCATTGCTCCATTGTTGTTCTTACCGGTGATACAGTGTGTATACATAATACTGTGTTTATTAATCGTACTACCTTCGAAAGAGCTACTTTTTCTATCTCAACAAAAGGACGTCGACCGCTTCGTTCAGCTCAGCGCATCTCACCCTGGAAATCTTGGATTAAAGTGTTTCAATATTGTATTGTCAAAGTGTGCAGTGTGACTACCGTCTGTTAACGCGAAATTGCGAAATTGCGAAATTGCGAAATTGTATATTTATCAATCGAATTTCCCGCGTCGGCTTATTGTTTTGTTCACGACGCGCCGTGCTCAAAAGTTCACGATACGTCTCCATACTATGTCCGCATGTAAGACATGCCCATGAGTATAATCCAGATGATAAGAGTGTCAAAGTCAAAATAGTGCGTAAAGGAAGGAAGGAAGAAGCAGGAGAGGAGCCAAGAGGAAATAAAAGGAAACAGCCTGAGAGAGGAACCGAAAAGATAATAAGGAGAAAAATCAAAATTTGACAAAGCGACGTAAAGTGTCAACGAAAGTCGTCGTTGGAATTATTAAAGTGATCCTTTGACGAATCCTCCGTCGCAGCTGACCTTATGGCTAGTATGCAGCCGCGTAACATTACTCTTAGGAGGTAACGTTATCCGGATCAGGCATAACCTCCGACCTGAGATAACCGAGACACGAGAGTGCAGGAGGCGTTTTGAAAAACGCCCACCATCCTCCTCTCGCTTGCCAATATTCAGCTGGCAACAACTGTCGCGACATGTGGACTGCCATGCTCGTCTTTTCCGTGGCCGTCGTGCTCTCGCCATCGCGCGAGGTAAGTTTATCACAATTATTATATTAAAAAATAAGCCAACAGTTTACCACCTCGGTCAAGTTCCTTCTCAATTCGTTTAACAAAGATAGATATTGCAATTTCAATTTCCCGCCTCAATGTACAGTGTACATTGACTCCAACTGCAGTTGGCTGCCAATGAAATTTTATTCTCTGTATGGAACGTGGCGCAGAGTAAATAACTGGCGGCTCTCAAAGCTGAACTCACTGTCAACCGACAGCCCCGCGAGTGCTGTTGGTTAGCAACGAGGCGCGAGACTCTGTTTCCGATGAATGACACGAACGTTTGGTCCGGAATCAAAGTCAGTCAGTCTGTTAGTGAGTCAGTGAGTCGTAGGGCAGGGTAGGGTAGGTTTGCCGATGAGGAGGATACGGCAGACAGTATATATTACTGTATTGTATACAGTGTGTATATGATGAACTGGCTCGAAGTTGCTTCCACCAGTCTATACTACTGTTTCCACTTCTTTTCTCTGGTACTTTATCTTTTTTTTTTTGTCTCTCTACTGGATTCTCCCTGGGAGAGGATACGAGTCTTCTCTTTTTGTCTCTGCGCATTTTAACATTGTGCCACGCTGAGATTCTAGTGGTGTACTGACTCTGTTTCTCTCCTGAGGGTTTCTCTCTCTCTCTCTCTCTCTCTCTCTCTCTCTCTCGCGCATCTCCCGCGGAAGAAAGTGAACTAACAGCGGATTCACTAAAAATCCTGGCTAAATCCGGCGCGTGAACTCTTTTTAGAATTGTCTGGCGCGTTCAAGTAGACGCCCTTTTCTCCTTTAGAAAACCCTTTAACTTCCTACGTGGCGTCGGGACGCGTCGTTCACTTCCTAAAGTCAGACTCAATAAGCGGCACAGCAGTGTTTGGGAACGTTCGGCCCGATTCCTTGAATATTTCTTTGACTCGTCCCTCCGCTTGAACGTTTTTCGATGGGCGAACCCACCGCCATCCACACTTCCTCCGGTTCCGCGTGCATCGGCGTCCCGGCGGACCCTTTATGACGAAATAACGTCGTATCCATAAATACGCGTGAGCCATTCGATGCCCGGAATAGAGTCCCGGCAAGTAAAAGTCAATCGGGACGCCTTTTATCCGGGTTGCGTGCGTTTACGTGCGCCGTTATACCTATAGATATACTCGCTGTTCTATGGCTTACGGGGGGGTATCGTCGCTGAGGTAAACACGAGGATCGCACGCGCGACGCCATGACGATCTGGCATGCCGATATGTAGGTTAGCTCGATGCTGCTGTGTCTCGTCCATTCGTACGAGTATACAGAGCGACGGATATGTCCGGAAAAGCCATCGGGAATTCATCGGGACTCGCTCCTGGACGTCCTGGACTCTAGTCGTTCCAGGGACTCTAGGCTCCACCCGTTCTGCCGCGACTGCAGCGCCTCGTTTCGCTCTAGTGGCGAAATCGACGCGTTTGTTTATTCCGTGCGCGAAACCATCATTGACAGTGGGTGGGAACGGGTGACGAGACGAACTCTCTTCGCATGGGACGCGTGTGCGTAACGCACTGTCCCCATCCATATTTATGTACCAATATTCGCGCACACGAGGTGTTTGTTCCCTGCTGCACGCGTGTGTCAAAACGTGATCGCGCATATTCAGTGTCCTTCGCTTCGAGAGATTCTACGTTTCTCTACGTCACATCTGTGCAGACAGGCGCCTACGCTGCTTATAATCTAACACGTAGGACGTTCGTGTAATCGGAAATCGTGAGATTTTATCCCCGATCGTTTATTATCTCCAGCTTCTGCCGCGTCGCGCTTCCAGGATTCCCTCGGGACGATTTTGCCAACTGCTGCGTAATTCTACGTTCGACTTCTTAAGAGGATTTCTTTCACGCTGGAGAATCGTGCCCTTTTTTTCTCTCTGCTGTCCCTTTTTTTCCCCCATCTTCTCTCTCGTCTCCCTTTAAGAGACAGTTATACGTATATACACACGCTAAACGGACCCCACGCAATGTCTCGTAGTGTGGTCCCCGGGTTCCTCGGTGCATGTTCTATTTTGCAGGAGTGGCCACATTAAGCAGTGCACTCGCCTCTTAGGGACATTGCGGCGAGGCCAATCGGTATGCGCAATGAGTTTAGCTAATGCTCGTATACATATTTCTCGAAATTGTTTCCGCCTGCTGCCTTCTCTCGTTCCTGTTTCTAAGTGTCCGTTTGACCTTGTAATTTTGCAGGTCGACGCCTCGGGTGTCTTCGAACTGAGGTTAAAATCCTTCGTGAACGAGTACGGAAAGGACAGCCTGGGTAAATGCTGCTCGGGCACCACCTCCAGGACGGGCGACTGTTCCGGCGCTTGTAAAACGCGCTTCCGGGTGTGCCTGAAGCAGTACCAGGTGAAGATCGACACGACGTCGCCGTGCACCTACGGGGACGTCCTGACGCCTGTGCTCGGCGAGAACGTCGTCAATTTCAGCCCAAGCGCGGCTCTGCCGAGCTTCACCAATCCCATCAGGTTCCCCTTTGACTTCACCTGGCCGGTAAGTAACGCACACTCACGTATACATATATATCTATTAAATATCAAGGTCACAGCCGTAACCTCCATAGACACGCGAAGCAGCGGCGTTGCGCGTCCGCAGATAGACGTTTCTCGATTCTCAGTAAAACCTAGGCGAAATTGCCAAAAAAAAGATTAAGGACGGACCGAGCGATGGGAGAGTAGGGCGAGGAAGAGAAGAAAAAGGAAAAGCGAGAGAGCGATAGTCAAGGGACAAAGAGGGCCGAATGGCAGATGGTGCAAAGAGCAGGCAAAGCACTTGTCTTCTCTCCCTCCTGCCGTTACTCGTTCTCCGTTGCTGCTGTTGCCGTTGCCGTAGCCGTTGCCGTTGCTACCACGCACCACCATCCCGGTACGTCGGTCCGTGTCTATGCGAGACTCTGCAGGGCCACTGGCAGATGGCTAGGCCTTTTGTGCCAGAGGCCCTCTCCTCTCCCTTTCCCCATCCTCTTGGTTCTACGTGCCACGATCCTACGTTATTCTCTCTCTCTCTCTCTCTCTCTCGCTCTCCCTTCCCCTCACGCTACTTTCTCCTTCTCTCGTCGACTCTCTCGCCGAGTTAAATTTACAAACCCATATGGCGCCCCTTGCGCGCACTGTCGTGTGCCTGGCCTGGCCCGACTTGGGCGACTGGCTGACTCGCATATTGGCCAATATTACACAGAGACACCAAAAGCCTCCTCTGCATTTGGGTTACACGCGAAAGATGCTATTTACAAAGAAATGAAATCCCACAGTCCAGTCTTGAACGATTCCACTTTTTCACTCGTGCCTCTTTCTTTCGCCTTCTCTCTGCTAGTCTCGTTACGCTATCCCAAGCGCACTTGATATTCCCGGCTGGGTAATTAGTTTACATTGGCAACGCAAACCCATGCGCTCACTGACAGTACAGTCATTGTCCAGGAGTCATCGCGACGTGTACAGTCGCGCCTTTTCTCACGGTTATGCCATTTACCATCCCTTCCCCTCTCTCTCTCTCTCTCTCTCTCTCTCTCTCTCTCTCTCTCTCTCTCTCTCTCTCTCTCTCTCTCTCTCTCTC
>JARQTH010000731.1:90555-114705 GCA_030142595.1 Trachelus iudaicus | reverse complement strand
TCTCTCTCTCTCTCTCTCTCTCTCTCTCTCTCTCTCTCTCTCTCTCTCTCTCTCTCTCTCTCTCTCTCTCTTCCCTCCTCCTTCGTCGTTCTGACTCACTCGCTCCACCTCCTCCGCCTCCTCCGCCTCCTCAGCCTCCTCAACCTCCTCAGCCGAGTACCTTCAACCCCATGAAGTCCTACGATTATCCTCGACACGGCTGACCCCGTGCCACGGATACGCTTCGCATTACCGCGAGATCGTCACGATGGAAACTGGTACTCGTAATCTAGGAACATAACCTGTACCAGGTCGCAAGGCTGAGCTCGGAGATCCTGTCAAGCCTAAACTGACGTCAACGGTTGCCACGAGGATAACTTTGACGAGTATGAGGACGACGAAGACGCCCCACCGTGTGGGAGGAGTAGCGCTCTTATGGCCCACTGCCAAGAACTCTCGGATATTTGCGGACTGGACAAGCTGCGCTCGCTGCGTGACACAATTTTCGCGATTCCATAGCGTTTCCGAGTGCAGCATATTTTATTTTTGGATTCGATCGAGTTCTCCCTCCACCTTTTTCCTTTCTTTTTCGACCGTTTCGTCTGTAACTTTTCTTGGCGGGTCCGCTCTCTTTCCTTCCGGTGTGCCTCTTCGGCGCTAGACTTTATTCATCTGTGTCGCGTTTCCGTTCTTGTTGACGTCACGTGAGCCTGGGAATAGTCTGTACACGTGTACGATACTTTATGCGCTGCCATGGAGATTCACCTTTAATCTTGAAACTCTCTTGTCTTGCGTTTCAGCTCGCTGCCTGCCCGGATGTGACGATCAGCACGGACACTGCACCAGACCCAACGAGTGTGTGTGAGTATCCGATAAAATTGTACATTTCTCTTGGTAGAACTGCCAACTACTTTTAGATTCGATAGGAATCGCTAGCTGTACTTGCGATTAGGGGGCATCCGCCTGTAAGTGAAAATTCCGGTATAACAGGAGGGAGGACGAAGACAGACCGTTTCGTTCTCTGAATAGCGACATTCTTGGGCCCCATAGAAATCAAAAGAGAGAATTGCACAAAGTAGAAGAATTCCAAGAACATGTCACCATTGTGCAACAAAACAAAAAAAAATGGTTGGAACCGTAGTCTGTGGATAACTTGTTCGGGGTCCTATGGGGCCCAGGTACGTACCTGGGACACGATGCGGCGGTACACTCTCTTCAATAAGTCCCCTCCCCCCCCCCCTCTTACCAGTGTTAGCCGATGGGGCCCCGTTCCTCCTCCCTTAATTCGAATTCTCGCGCTTCTCTTGGCAACCGCGGGGCCCTATAACCGTCCGCTCTTTTCATTCTCTCTCTTTCTCTGCTCAGTCGACTGTCTGTCCACTTTCATCTCTCACCCCGAACATTACATCAAGAAAGAATCTCGGTACCCGCCGTTAACCCGGGCTTTCGAGTTTAACTCGATCATCTAATTACCCACGGCCGGGGTTAATTGTCCCGTTAGCAGCCATAGACTATCTCGGTATCGCACAGCCACCCATGCACATTGCGCTAGATTGCATTTCTTTCTTTTTTTTTTTTTTCTTCTGCTTCTTCTTAAATACAACGTCACTTAAGCATCTTCGGGCCCATTTTTGTTTAACCTTCCTCACAGCCGAGTCCCTCATTGATTCTTGTTAACGTCTCAGATTCGGTAGAGCAGTCAACGATGACGATTCCGGTAGTAAGTCCCCATACCAACGCACAGTAGATATACGTGCCTGCGCTAGGGGGGGCGCTGAAACATGCGAGCCCGTGAGAGGCCCCAGGAATCGCAGCTCGGGCCCAGTCAATGGGCCTAGTAGTCTCGAGTGGCTTGGTCTCGGTGGAGGTGCAGAAAAGGTACCAGGTAGAGCGCGGATATATAGGAAAAGAAAATGACGGGCGGGGGACACGTACACGTACACTCTCGGTAGTAGATAAAGTAAACCGTGAAGGGGATGTCTGTGGTTCGGGGGAGGGTGGGGGGGTGGGGGGTTTGAACGTCAAGTCCCAAACGGACGATTCGCTCTGGGACTTGGACCCAATAATAACCAAAAGAGTCTCGCGCACAAAGGAGCCAGTATGCGTGTACGGATAACGACTCGGCTTTGATTCCCCGGTTACGTGGGAATTCCACGAATTTCTCGGTATCGCTCGATCCACGCCGAAAATTCACGATAAGCTCGTCGTCGGGACGGCAGTGCCGTCGATTGCGCCCCCGCTAGGTGGAACAAACGTAAGAGCGATAAATCCGTCGGTGCGCCGAGAGCGTGGGACCCGGAGATTCGTGGGACACGGGGGGGGACCCCCGTCTGGTGCATGGCGTTTAGTAAGGTGTTACGCATGCGCGAAGGTGCGTCTAGATATCCTCCCGCGCATGCGCGTTGGCAGGCTCGGGCGCATGCGCGATTCTACGTCGCCCCGCGGGCTCCCATTCGAATTACGTGGAAGAATCGCGGGGCAAACTAATTGAAATTTCGGAGTCTATCGGCGGTGGCCCTTACCGTCGCCCGCATGGAATACCGATGCTCGAGCAGCCATTGGCGTAGGCAGTTCTGCCGATCAACGCGCTCGTCCATTAATGTTATTTAACTCACGTGCCTTCTGGGAGGACTATTCTGTCATTCGGTCTAACGTGCTGCCCCCACTCGGTACTTTCTCGCAACGCTATCACCGCCTCGCCTACGTCACTAGTTCCAAGAGAGTCGCGGAAATGCCTACTGCGCTCTCTTTTCGCCCTTTTATTTTATTTTTATTTTTTTCATCCCTTCGATCAGCACTCCCAGCATCCTCATGCTACCATTTCACGTCACTGACAGATGCATCCCGTATCTCTTGTCGGCTATCGGTTGCTCTCGATATCTCTGCCCAATTTGCGGTACCCTGTAACCCCGTCCTGTCGTCCTCTGCCCGTGTTACTCTCTCGTCTCTTCTCGAGTCAGCCTGACTGGTCCCGAACGGTGCTCTCTGTATGGGGACGTTAATGGTATAGTCATGCGATGGCTATGGCTCCACGTAGGTACACACGTACACAAGGCAAAGAGGCTTGGACATTGGTATTGGTTGGTGTGGCAGGGAGTTAAGCCACACGTATATACATTGTGTATATATATATAGATGTATATATATATATATATACATACATATAGATGGGACTCAGACACACATATACAGAGAGGAGCGTAACCTTTCCTTGACCCGCATACTGAACGGCTGTGCTGAAGCTCGAACCGTGGGAACACTACTCGTCGACTCCATCCCCACCACCATACACTCGGACGGCAGTCTCTTCTGTAGTCTTCACTCTTCGCTCCACCTCATCCCGGTTCTTCTGTATCCGACTGCCTACCTACCTACCTACCTACCTACCTACCAACCTACCTACCTACCTACCTACCAACCTTTAGTTCTTTCTTTAGATTCGTCTCTTTCTCTTTTATTCTTTTCCTTGCCTCTTCCTAGTTCGCTCCTCGTGCCTCCTTCTTGCCATTTTCATTCTCTTTTGTTAGATCGTTTATCTCTCTTTGGCGTGACTGCGTTACAATGTTAGATTATGCCGCGGCTGAAATCCTGGATAACGTAATGGCTCCGGGATTCTCTCTAGCATCCCTCTGGGGTAACTCTTGCTCAGCGTTACCTACCTGTACTACCTGTTGTATGGTGCAATGGTATGTGAATGTAGCCAACGTTATATACAGCGTGATTAGTATGGGATGCATCCATTCTATGGTACAGTGTGTGCACAGAGTGAATGCAGGACTAACCTAACCTAGTTTCATAAACATACCGTTTAGTCTTTTTATCATTTGAGGTTAGCTTACTTGTTGTAATCCGTATTTGCTCTGCTCTGCATTTCTCTCTCTCTCTCTCTCTCTCTCTCTGTCTGTCTCTCTGTCACTTGTCAGACGACGACTGGTTACTCATGCTGGGAATTCGTTTCTCTTTCTTTGTCCACAGTTGCCAATACGGCTGGAAGGGACCATTTTGCGACCAGTGCGTAAGGTATCCGGGCTGTCTTCACGGTAGCTGCCAAAAACCCTGGGAGTGCCTGTGCGACGAGGGTTGGGGCGGTCTATTCTGCAACCAGGACCTGAACTACTGCACGAATCACAAGCCCTGCCTAAATGGCGGCACCTGCTTCAACACCGGGCAGGGTTCCTACACCTGCTCCTGTGCTCCGGGCTTCACCGGTACCGATTGCGAGACGCCGCTCGTCGACTGTCACTCCAGACCATGTCTCAACGGCGGCTCCTGTTCGATGGAAACGAACACGAGCATCTCCACGAGTTCCTCCACGACCTCGACCAGTGGCTCCGGGTCGACTGAACTCACGGTGCTACCCTCGTCGACCTACAGATGCACGTGCCCACCCGGCTGGAGCGGTAGACACTGCGAGTACAGTTCGAAATCATGTCGCGACTCACCCTGTCTTCATGGCTCCACCTGCGAGGACAATCCCGTAAAGGGATACACCTGTCACTGTGCGCCAGGGTACTCGGGTCCTGATTGCGAGACCCAGGTCGACGATTGCTCGCCGAATCCTTGCGTCAACGGCGGAAGCTGTACGGACCGTCTCAACGGATTTCAGTGCACTTGCCCATTGGGCTTCATTGGTTCACGGTGTGAGATCAACGTTGACGACTGTCAGGGCGATCCTTGCCTCAACGGCGCCACCTGCATAGACCTGGTGAACAGATTTAGGTGTCAGTGTGTGCCTGGATACGTGGGACGATTGTGCCAGGACAAGGTGGATTATTGCTTAGCGAAACCCTGTGCCAATGGGGGTAAGTGCTCGTCGGGAACCAATGACTACGAGTGCATCTGCAAGCCAGGATTCACCGGGAAGGACTGCAGCATCGACGTCGACGAGTGTCGCAGCGGACCCTGCCGGAACGGCGGGACCTGCCGCAACAGGGTCAATGGATTCCTCTGCGAGTGTCCTCACGGCTGGAAGGGCGAGACCTGCTCATTGGAGCTGGGTGCGGTCGTCTCTCCGGTCTCAACGTCCCTTGGTTCCTCGTCGGTACCAGCGGTACCACCCTCCGGTGCGAGTTACTGGTCCGGGAATCTCTCCAGGCAGGTAGCATCGGCCGAAGCGAGGGACGCCGGCCTCACGACGGAGCACGTCGTAGTGATAGCCACCCTGTCGACGGCGGTGCCAGCGTTCGTCCTCGTCGCGGCGGTCGCCGTGATGTGCATGAAGCGTCGCCAGAAGCGGGAGCAGGCCAAGGCCGACGAAGAAGCCAGATTGCAGAACGAGCGTAATGCCGTGCACAGTAGCATGAGCAAGAGAGGCGTCGGTGGTCCCGGTGGCATCGGTAGCGTCGGTATCGGTGGGGTCAGTGCCGTCGGAGTAGGCGGCGTTGTCGTCGGCGGGGACGCCCACATGATAAAGAACACCTGGGCAAACAAAAGTGTCAATAATGCATCCATGAGGGACGATCTGGATGGTAGCTTTCAAAACGACACCCTGGACACCTCGTGCTCCGGTTACAAACCCGAACCCGTCCTCCAGGAACGATCCAGGACGACGAAGCAGCTGAACACCGAGGCGGCGGCGCATCGTGCGTCGCATCTCTTCCAAAAAGAGAAGGAGTGCTCGATAGGGAGCATCGGTCTTGGAGTCGGCGTCCTCGACGTCAAGAGGACGTCCGCCGGACTGTTCTGCCCTATCGGCACGACGAACGCGATCACGACGACGACGACGTCGTCGTCGACGATTACCACGACGGAGTCCAGTTGTTGCGCGGAGGCGTTACTAAAGAGGCCAGATCCGCCACCCAATTCGCAATCTAATAACATCACTGACTCTGGTTGCGGTGTTTACGTGATAGACGATCATTACAGGCACGACGCGGCGTTGGCTGCCACCCTGGCCACGGAAGTTTAGTTATTTATATATTTTTATTATTATATTATTGTCCAACCCCCTTCCTCCTCCACCACCCCCCGAAACACTCTCTTGCTCTACATACGTTTCCACAATACATCCTCCTTGGAATTGAAGAGACATTCTCATGCGAGAGTGCATACTAGGTAGGTAGGTGTACTACTGTCACCCGTGAGTCCCCTTGACTATAGCGATAAGCCATCGGTGTATAACTGTGTAATGGCCCCCCCCCACCCCCCCTAGACCCCCATGGAACCGGAGTCCTGTGACCCCGTCTCCTCTTCCTCCTCCTCCTCCTCCTCCTTCTTCTCCTCCCTGTTAAACCCATATTAGATATACGATGATCAATTTTGATCTTGGAATTAAAAGTCACAGTGAGGATATACAGTGTAGCGGGTAGTCAAAAATTAAGGAACCACCGACTGTCTTGGAGCGACTTGCCCAGTCTATTATTATTATTATTATTAATATTATTATTATTACTATTATTTCAAACGAGTATTTGCTGTGCATTCGGATTTACTCGTTTGTCAACACTGTGTATCCTCGGCGAACGAGAGGAAGAAAAAGAAAGTGAATCGACTTTTCGTAATGTCCATTTTGTCAGTGTGTTCGAGTACGTGTGCGTTATAAAAAAGAAAAGAATAGTCCTCTGCTGGGCCTGACGACTGATGTGCCCCTCATTTCCGGGGCCCTACGCGTGTAAATGCCAGTGTGTATGGGTTATACGAATGAATGGATGCGAGACATATATAGTGATAATGATGACGTCGAGCGACGTCATCGCTTCGAAGAATTTACTAGTTCGCGAAAACTTGCGTCATTATTATTATTCTATATATATATATATTTTTGTCTTTTTTTTTTTTTTTTGTAAAATTGTGCGATACCGAAAAAAAGGGGCGAAATGCGAGAGGGATACTCTATGGCCCCTGAGGATTTTGGACGATTACGAGGATGATTATGATTATGATGATGATAACGATAATGATGATGATAATCATAATGATGACGACTACTATACGAGGATGACGATGCTGTGGTGGCGGTCCCGCGATTCCGCCCGTCTTAGGTATTAATATTATCATGCTCGAAGCAACTCTGTACAGAACTAATTTATTATTATTGTTATTTACTATTATTAATTATTACGATTGCTATTAATATTATTAATTATTATATTATATGTATATCGCATTATCATTGTTCCAGTAATTTTCCGGATATATGTTTCTTCTCTTCTTCTTCCGTTTACTGTCCATATTCTTGTTTTCATTTCCGGGTGAGACTGCGTCCTAGTATGTATGTATGCTTAGCTAAGTGTGTAGGTGAATGTGCGTGCGCGTCTCCCTGTGCGGATGCGTAAGCGTGCGCGTGTGAAAACGATTAAGAATGCGTGTATGCGTGCATCTTCAAAAAATCGGCTAGCCGATTCGCACCCGAAGATCGTGTCGCCTCTTTGAGCCACCAATTCTTTTTTTTTACTTGACATTTACTGACGTTTTTTTGTACTTTCATATTGTCCATTTTTATAATTCATCTTCTTGTTCCTGTGTCAAAAGACGGAAATGTGGGATGAGTCGGGTATGTTGTTTTTTTCTACGAATTTTTTTTTCTATTTCAAAGATTTGGCGACTAGGGATTCCCACTAGGCAAACCCTAATCGCCAAATCGTTCTGGGTCGGCTTAAGCCTCGTTTTCACTTGCATTTGTATCCGACAGTTTAGCTTGGTGCAAGAAAGACAAAACTTTCCTGCTCCAAGCCCAATGTCCGTAAGTCAAATCGGAAATAGAAAAATATTTCGTGTCAACAGGAAATTGAATAACGGTACATGCCATCCCATATTTCTATCTCGTGTGTAAAGCCGCGCATGTGTTGCCAAAAAGAAAAAATGTTGTACGCATGCTCGTCCTCGTGAAAAAAATAGAATCGATAGTAAATCGCGAGAACGTCCACGCGGCAGATCGACTCTATCCAAAATAGTTATTTCTGAAATACGAAGGACTACGATAGAATACAAAAAAAAAGAATGATCCAGACGCGATCGATCTTCTTGCGATTCGCTAAAATGTAAATTTCTTTTTTTTGTCACGAAAACGAGAGCAAATTTTTCAATGTCAGCGAGGACTTTCCGGAATTCGTGTATTTATTTATTTTTTCTTCGTGAAATTGAACAAAAAAGTTTGTGGGAAAATTCGAAAAATAAGTGACGATTGAGCCAAAGTGAAAGTAACGATATATCCACTTACTCGCGAAGAAACCTTTCGTTCTTTCATAATCTCGAGAAACCCGGTAGGAGGCAGCACGATCGGAATCGCGCCATGTCGGATGACCGTTTTTTTTCTTCTATCTATTATAATCAATTTATTTATTTATAAATAGTGGAAACGATGATGTAGATGATGATGATGATGATAAGGATAGTAATGATAATGACGAATACGCGGACGAATACGATAACGGTGTATAATGATAATGATGATGCTGATAACGATGAAGAAGAACAAAGATTCGATAATGTTCCTGTTAAATAATATTATACGAAAATATTACCAACTAAGTCAGGCTCGGAGTATCGCCCGAGCGTCTCGCGATCAATCGATCCCCCTAGATCCAGGACTATTGATCGAACCTGGGAAGGATCGAGTCCGCCGTACGCTCGATCGGCCGACCCTAATAATTAAAATGCGCGAGGGAGATTTAAATGAGAAATCGTAAAGAAGCGAAACAAAAGAATAAAAAAACGCACGTACGTATACATATTAAACCGATTATATTATAGAAATATAATATGTAATAAAGCTGTTGTCACTTTTTTGTACTTACACTTCTTTGGACTATTTGATATAACGATACGTTATATATATGTAAGAATCTTCCCTGTTCCTTGAAAACGCGTAGTAGAAAATATTCATTCTCCCCTCCGACTAAGAAACAAAAAAAAAACAAGAAAATTTCGTAACCGTCCCCATGTACCGCACATCGTGTTAAAGATCTAGTATCTATTGTTGAAATTCCTTTTTACCTCCTTCACGTGAATTTCCAAATAGGAACGGAATAACCTATCGTTCCGCGAATTAAGTCCATTAAGAATATAGGTATAATGGAAACGAGCCAGTCCAGCCAATTTTTTGGTAACAATGCATCTCCTTTTTTTTAGCTATACTATAAAGAGAATCGAAGGTATTATATACATTGTAAAGACGGAATAGTATACCTTTTTGTATAAAAAAAAAAGAATCACGCATTGAAAAAAAAAGTACACGACACATCACACACACACACACACACACATTCACAGGACACTGATAGCCAGGCGCAACGAATACACAATAGACATAATACATAGTAGGAAGATCAGACGCAAAAGGAGATCTGTATATTTGTAGTAGAAGTGTATAATGATGATTTAATTATTATTACTAATAATATTATTAATATTATTGATATTGTGTAAATAGATGAATTGTCAATATAAACGATGTCACGAGAAAGAAAACCACAGTGAACGATTAATAACGATATATTGAAAACTTACGTACGTGTATTTCATTGATACTTTGTGCCATGAATCCTTCTTTATTATTTTATCCGATCCATCAAGAAAAGACTTCTTGCCTCGTTATAATTAAATCGGCCATTTTTACCGTGCCCTCTCGTTCTCGCGTATTCCAGAAATTTCTCGTACCCTACTGTGAATTTCCTTATTACGCGAGACACAGCTTGGCACGCTCCAGAAGGAGCCCCTCTGCGATTAACGGCGCGTATCTAATTAGACGGTTTTTGTAATTAATCACGAGTTTCGGTGCCGTTTTAATAAATCTTAATAAATCCTGGCCAGTGGGAATTATTCGTCTTTCCCACCCAATGTCGGCAAAGCGCCACGCCGTGAAGGTTAATAACCGGAATTAAATACAAACTGCTCATTATATTTTTTTAGTGAATCGAGAAGAAGCAAAAGAAAAAGGAGGAGCTCGATGTGCACGAAACATTTGAATTAAAAAAAATTACTAGTTGCTCAAAGAAGGAAGTAACGTCAGCGCCATCGCGTCGACTTCCCGACATCTTGACTGGATCGTGAGTCGCGTAGTCAGTCTAGTGTCCAAAATGGCATGTTCGGCTGTCACGCGTTACGGCTCTGATAATTCCAAGTGCCGATCAATAAAATCGTAATAAATTAATCCATCGTGATCTCGCGATGATCAATGCACTTTATCCTCTTTTAAATATAAGTGGAATCGTGAAGGATCGCGTGTCAGAAATTTCTCCGGGTTCGGTACGGATGACGGACGGTAGAAACTGTGAAATTTACCAAAAACCGATTATATCCGGCAATGTGAACAATGTGAAAGTTGCCACTCGGAAACAGTATAAAACTATAAACGTTTCGACGAGGATGAGTCGCAGTAAAATGATACAAGAGAATAGCTACTCTCTACGGTACACAGTCGGTTCTAACCTAACCTAACCATAACCTAAGTTACTCGGCTGCGAGGGACTCGCGCTTAACCCACGTTTAACCGGGTTTATCCGCGAGCCGTAAACGCGGTTACCTTTTAACGACACCGCAATCGTCTGCCAGGCGGAAAGTGAAACTCCACTTGGACTACCAGGTAGCTGCTTGGACCTCAGTGAGAAGAGTCACGGTGTATATAGTTATACACTACACGATCAGGCGGAGAGGTCAAAAAAATAAAGAACAAGCATCGAGAGAAAAAATAGGATACATAAAGAGGGAGACCCGGCAAGGACCTTTTACTCCGATCGAGAATCCTCCTCAAGATCCTTAACCGGATATGTTAAGTATTCCTGCAGCATAAGACTTGGTAATTCCATGACTTTGCTGTGAGACGCGGCCAATATCGCTCAGATAAATCGCCGTCTTATAAATTCCCAGCGACATGTGCAGCGCCTGCTTCTGCGTTACTACAAACAGGAATACCCACTGCGTGGCAGGTATGTATATATTTTATTTGAAAATCATTCGGGATCGTTAACACGAGTACGCGAATGTCACTGATAAGAAATACGTAACTCGTCAAACGTTTAACTAATAATTATTCTCTTTGAAAAAAAAAAAAAAAAAAAAACTCAAGAGACCTCGCGAAGACATATTTTTTATTCTATCTCGGATACAATACAATTTTCATTAAAAAAAAAAAATCTTATTCGATAATCGTATGGTTTTGCAGAATGAAAGGGCCTGTAGCCACTGAATCTCGTTCTCAATCGCTAAACGAGACTCGCTCGCCTCTAATCGCGGCAGGATCATTCTGCAATGCTAAATGGGGATGCCCGAGGTGGCTGCAGAAGGTGCCGAGCACTTGTAGTACCTGAAAGAATAACGAGAGAGAATAGAATGAAGTAAAAAGGGAGAAAAGGGAGAAAAAGGACTGAAGTAAGGTACACAGCATCGCTTTAAGAATACCTTTAAGATTACTCGCATCTACCTTAACCGGAGGGCAAGTGAAAGTTCTTCTCGACATACGCGACTTACACCATAAGTAAGATCTTCTTAATAGTACATATAGATATATATAAACCCCCATAAGATAAGCCATACGAGCGGCGCCTATGTACACCTATTTATATTTTAAAGGTGCGTCCGCGCGCTCTAAGCGGGACAATCTATTTTGTATAGCACTGTATATACCTGGCTGTATCCAAACATAGGTAATGCGTACCGAGAATGTGTATTGCATATAGATACGTCTGTCCAGAGCAAATAGGTTTACCTATGTGAAGAGAATGGGATACTTATGGTGATCCGTGGGAATCTGATGGAAATAAACATATTTCTTTTTTTTATGCTATCAGATTCGGCGTGATAAGAATTCGCAAGGCTGCGCAAGATCAAAGACCGGTAGGGGCGATACGCAAATTGAAAAAGAAAGACGCGAAGGTATCCAGAAGACTGCTTGTTTCTTGGAAAAAAAAAAAAGATGTATCAAAATTAATCGCCGGATGCGATCTAATCGGTTCCCACGATTCAAATTATGCAACTTCCATCCGAAACGATCCTGCCATTATGATCAGACCGGTAGTCGAATTAGGCTATGTTCATTGATCACTGAACAGTGGATGTATCAATGGATTTTACGTGAGTTCAATTATCTGATTAAACGCTACTTAAGGTATCGAGTGCGTCGAGCCATTTTTGTCTTTTTCAGTAAAAACTCGGATAACGCAAAAAGCAATGAGCCTCCATCTGTCCTGTTACTTATTATTTAATATTCCACGTATAATAGGGGAAAAAGACCTGAGCCAATTACAAAGTCTCTAACGAGACATTAACCAGTACTAAAGATATTATTTGACGAATTATCATCTGAATGTACTTTTGGATCAATATCAAGAAAACCTTGATCTTCAAAATATTTGACAAGTAATCCAAGGTAACATCTGCCCTTTTTCTATTTCCCTAAACGCCATGTATAGTTATGCATTCCATGTGCGCATAACCATAGCCAACAGTGAGAAAAGAAAATGACTGGCGAGTATTCACCCAGGCCAATTCTCTTTCTGACATTTCAGCTCCTCTCTGCATATACACACAGTGCAGGAATTCAACTGGCAAGCTAAAGTCCATACACACGTAGCGACAGAAGTACTGAAACACTATAGAGACAGTCGGAGGAGCATAATCTAGCCTAGAGTTGGCACACGTGGCTTCTATAGTCCCAACCGATGCTGATGCGGCACAGCTATCATTAGCTATGCAAAGCTTCTCCTACTTTTAAGGAATCGAAACTTAACGGTTCGCTGCTCAGCATTCTAAGACGAGGACGAGGACGAGCCCTGGGGATCGTATAGGTTAGGTCAGGTAGACGAAGGTGCTGCAGGCATAGGAAGATGACATTAGAGGCTGCTAGGGTCATTTAAATAAAACGGATCCAAAGGCGGCCCAACATTATTTCCCTAGGGTCCCCATTGATGGTTCCGATCGTACATGGCATCATTGTGATCGTCCTTCACTGTACTGTCATAAGTGTCATTGGAAGCACGTGACGCTTCTTTGGGTCTTCCTGGGTAATTTAGTGTCATCGTCCACGCGTGTAATTATGTAGGCCCATTACGAAATGACAGTTGCAAAAAGTTATAAGAGATGCAGTAGTCGACTTGGGCCGCATTACGCCACTGTTGCTATCCAATGTAGAGTCTCTGAAGATACTGTGCGAAAGCATCTTAATATGAATACTAATATTTCAATCTGCAAAACAGTCGTACACTCAATACCATCGAGCCTGGTGTCGATATAAAAAATCATATTGCTAATAATTTACTAAGAAAATGAATTCTCTCATTGATGACCAACTGGTACTGCAATGCACGATCATGATGCATCATCATCATCATCATCATCATCATCATCATCATCATCATCATAACCGCACTTCTATTTGCGGTATGGAGATTCTTTATTATTCTTTTTTTTTTAATCTATCCATCTCTATCTCTTTTCAGTAACTCCCACGCGATTTATTACCGGTCTTTGCCATCTTTGGAAGAGACAGTACATACCGATGGCGCTTCGTGTCTTCGCGACGCAACGACGCCGAGCGTCGGTCCTCCATACCAATCTTCCAATATATTAATGCCAACTATCATCGCCGATCTGTCCTCGTCGATTTTCGATGACTATGACTTTCCAGCTCGCCGTTATTCTTGTTATTATTAGTCAATGCAATCTCTATTACTCAACGCCCGTATCCTGAGTCATCCCGACGCTTTATATACACCGTCTATTACAAACGTACAATGCCGGATAAGAAATAGCAAGGTAAGAATAAGAAGTGTCCATTCCGTAGGAGTTGGGAACAAATATATATATATATATATATATAGATACACGCAATACATATACACGGAGTAGTTATATGTCACTTAGAATGGAGACAGGACTGATGGATGGATATATGGATGGACAGAGACCCTGAAGGAGAAGGGGACCTGGCCTGGGTCTGCGAGGACCGGAACTGTTCTGCCATTACATAAATGAACGGAATGAAACAGCGTGGCTTACGTAAAGTGGCTTTTCGCTTTGGTTTGATGAAGGATGCGTTGCAGGATCTCACGGATGGGCACTTCGCTCGCTGTGCCGTTTGCTCGTTACGTCGATATTTTCATACACGTCAGTGAGTACATATCAGTTATATATTGGCCCCTTCCATATCTGTATCATTCGAACGGTACATATGGATGCTATATGGAACTGTACTGTATTTATATGTCCATAGCGAATTTATAGCGTCTACAAATATAGGAGAAAACACGAGAGGCACTGAGAGCGTCAGGACAAGAAGGATAAAACAGATAAAAATGATAAACCTTCCTTTCTATATTTGCGCTCCTTCGGTTTTTCGCGCTCCTCTCACGGCCGATGTCATTTTTCTATCGCGGGCGCGTCACTCTCCTTTATTATTTCTAACGATTATGCTTCTTGTGTAACAAGGAATAACAAAGCGCTGCGTAACAGTCGATCGGCACTGCCGTATCTCGTAGAGTATAAAATCCCGCTGGATTTTCTCGTCGAAGTACGAATATTTATAATTGAATTTGGCGCACAATATTTAATCGGCCTACTGTATCCGGTTCGTATAAAACTGTCGGTACGGGCTTCTTAAAGATGCATATAAAAGTTAAAGAAAGAGAAAAGGCAGATTCATCTACCTTGCGTCATCCACCTGCCGCACGAACCGAGTCCGGTACCGGTTCGAGTATCTGGTTCTGGTTGCGTTGGCCTATCTGACATCGTCCCATTAAGCCAGCAGCCGGATAAGAGGCTTGGTATTTAGTTTTAATTTGGTCGCGCGTAGAGTCATTCCAACCACAAGATTGGTATACGAGAGGCCGGGCTACGATGGACGTGTGGACGTACGTGGACTACAGACGTATTCGACTGTGTGCCCGATGTCTTGTCTCTCTTTCTCTCGTGCTCTCTGTATATATATATATATATACGCATATGCATACAAAGTCATAAGGGGCCCAAAAGAGGCACAGGTGTACCAAAATTAATGAGTCACGGGCCCCGGCTCACGTTAACCATTGCATGACTGTGTCGATACCTTTACAAAACACAAAGCTATGTGATATTGGCATTTAGAAAAAAGAAGTGGTAACAATGGTGTCCTGCCGGAGGGTTGGGTGGACGCCTGGGGCGACGGGGAAGCAAGGGAGGGGGTGGGGGGGCAATGGAAACCAACGATAAAAAAAAAAAAGAAGTATTTGACACTCTCTTGGATAATTTTTGTTATTCTATTTTTGGATTCTAGTTCGTTCGTTTTCAGATCGGTACCAATTACAAGTGGCTGCAGACTGCCGAGTCCCAATCGGATAAATGCTGGCCATGCAGAAGACTAGGAGCCTCGTGAACTCTTGGCGTAGATACCCGGGTGCTCGGCGTGGATCGTGGAGGTGAACGAGGCGAGGAGACGTTGCCGGCGAAGGAGGAGAACCTGGAGAACGGCGGAGAACGAGGGGGCGAACAACTTTCACGCGACGACGAGCTTCTTCGTATCGGAATGCTTCCGAGGCCAGTGTCGGCGGAGCTGAGGGGCCGACCTGACTGGCTGATTGGGCCTGATGGAAATTACACATTCTCCAAAGCGAGGAGTCTGCTCCTGCTGCAGCGGCCTGGGGGCTGTTTATATTTTTCATCTTGATCTTTTTCTCTTCCCTTTTATCCTGTATTCTTTTATTCTCTCATTTCTGCCCCTTTTGCTTACGAAGTGTAAAGACTGATCTTGGGCTCTGATGTAATAGGGCCCATTCTGTTTCTGAGTATTTTCTTTTTTTCCGGATGATATACACTGCCTGACTCTTCTTAATCATCGGTACCGATAAGATTTATATAATCTAGCGTTTGTTAATCGCTCTTCTGTCGTATCGTGAGTCCCTGTTACAAGGCGCCCTGGAACTTTACTCGATCTCTACCACTTTATAGGTACAGTTTCTGCGTATGGGGAAAGTTTATCTTATTTATTCACGGCGCTGCAGTCTATTTTAATGAGCGAGCTCGTCGCCTCCGCGTCTCCTCGTGCGCGTCATCCTCCTAGGATATTGGGTCAGGTTATGTCAATGGTTGGGGCCCGAGTCGGGGAGTTCGCGGACTCCTGTGTCCCAGCGTGCTGCACAGATAGTACAGAAGGGGGATAGGTGAGCGATTCTGGCGTGACGCATGGCATTTCGCGAGAAGGTAGCATTGCCAGCCGACGGGCAAACGAGTCGAAAGAGACGCTCACCCGTCGCCACCATTTCGCATCCTGCTTGAGATGCTAGGAAACCTCGCTCGCTCACAGATCACTTTGCGTCTCTTTAGCAGTTCTCGCTCTGGTATGGTTTGGTGACCACCAAACCGCCAGTCGTTTCAGTGGATCTTATTATTGTTATTTACATTGCTCGCTTGATACCTCGAAACTTGTTACACTTAAGAATGTCAGCTTGCTCGCTATTTTTATTTATTTATAAAAAAGTTTGTCGTATAATATTTGAAAATAGATCTTTACCGGGGTATTGATCAAGGATAGGCTATCTGCGTTATTTATGTATCTCCTGCGTGGGTATTTAGATGCACTTACAAGCGGATCAGAGAAAAGGGTTAAAAAAATTATACAAGAGGCCGATAACCCGTGCAAGAGACCGTCGATCGTTCGATTCTCCTTTCTCCCAAGTTAATTGGCGAGGTAGTAACGCACTCGTCCGGTAATTAACGTGAACTCGAGGGTGAATAAAGTGGGTGGGATAGGCACGAAGTGCATAACGCGGAGGGAGTCAAAAAAATGTCCAGGAAATAATAATAGTAATGATAATATCGAGGAAATAAGATTAAAGTAAAAAAAATCAAAGTAGCATTCCCACGGTAGAGCCAGAGAAAAATAAGTCCCAAAAATATACAAGGCTGTTTCACGCTACCGATTCTTGATTTCCACAGGAAAAGTGCTGCGGCACGAGGACGATGTGCGGAAGGCCGGAGGATCCAGTGTGAAGGCGCGCTCAGGGAGCGAGGAGAAACTTCTTCGGGAGGAAGATGTGGAAGTCCGCAGATGAACCTAGGGAAGCCCACTCGAGCTCGGACGGAACGAACGTTCGTCACGCACCGCGGCGATAAAGCGTAAGTATCTCGGGGATAACGTTACCTCTTGGCGAACCCCCATTAACGGCACGAAGCGAACTGCCGAGCGAAAATAATGAACTCTCATCGTTGTCTCGGTACAGTCCTCTTTGGATTTCCTTCCGTCAAGTCCAGTAGCTTGGAGTGATACGGGAGATGGGATAAAAAGAATAAAAAAAAAAATTGAGCGGCAAGTACTCCTGCCGCAAGAAATTGTGAGAAACAAAGTCGTGCGGATTGAACAATTTTTTACTGGAATCAATTTGTATATTTCTTTTTTACTTGTGCCACGTAATTAGAAATTCCGTTGGGTCACGTTGTCCCTTTGAATTTGGCTGAAATCCTTGCTGCGCTGGCTAAGGAAAAAAACTTACTGGTCGAAACCAAAAGGGATTGTCCTGGGAAGGCTGGTACGTGGGGGAGCATCGTTCCGTAGGATGGGTGGCTTAATGCTTTTCGGCACTTATCCTGTGCGACGAGAAACAGACGACGTTCCGGGATAGTTTTCCGCAAGGATAACGTAACCATTTACATCCCTTTTCAACTCCCATTCCTATTTCCGTTATTACCCTCGGGATCGCGGTAAGAATCATTATGACATTTCATGGTTCGAATTTTGTTTCTTAGTTGGGATTCAGTAATTCTCATATGCGAATAAATTGTGGTATTGAGGTAATGATGAAAGGCGGATGATAGGCGAAGGACGACGTGATTTTGTAATGAAGATTGTTAATTGCCACAAATCCTTGTATTAAACCATTCGCGTTGATCATTTTCATAAGAAGATAAAGAAAAAGTAAAGTCTTATAAGTACAGTAGCTTAAAGCCTAAAGTAATAAAAATTTATAAATTATATTTAATCGAACCCTATGTACGACATTATTAGGAACGACGCGTGGCTCGTAGGTGTTCACACCTGGCTAAGGCAGTGATCACAGAATGATCCGCCAGGATAATTCGAGAGCAAACATACGTGTACTATAGAGTATATTAATTTCTATGTATGTTTGTATATATTAATATGTACAAGTTATAAAATTTGTTAAAATAATCCGTAAAATTCGGATGAGGTTAGTGTTCTCGAGTCCGCTCGAGGCTCGCGCGATTATCATCTAGCAATACTGAAGGAATAGACAATCGTCGCAAGATTGGCCATGGTTCCATATGCCGTTTCGTAATTAATTAAATGCCGCATTTCTTAAATCTGGTACAGCCAAAAGAAATAATAAGGATAGAAAATATTTTTGAGTACTCGTCGATCAAATTTAGATAAAGGGTTATTTTTATATCTTCCATTCCCACTGCAAGAATTCACTCCAACGATGATAACGTATCTAATATTTATATAGTAGCGGCTTTCTTTACCGATAGTTGAATCATCATACGAATCTGCTTTATCAATGTCCGGCATTATCCACAGAGTCGCATTAATTAAATTTTAAAAATTGTCTACATTTTCAAGCAGCGTAAAGTCTTTGGCGGTACTCGTGATATATATTGAAACGAGTCTTGTCTCAGCATATTGTTCTCGTCGTCATGCTCGTTGTCAGCAGGATTTACATCATCCTCGGTAATTTCAATATGAAATTCCCGGTTGCCCATGAGCGTCCTTAGGCACAGATTAAGCTCCTTGATTCTTGCTCTAACAAGAATTTCTAGTGTAAAAAGATGCTCGTCGTGGGCCTCAGGGAGATGATGATGCATAAAATCTGCCAATCTGTAAAAGACACAAAATTAGGATTCCTTCTTTATCGATGTTCTATGCAATATATGTTTGATTTTTACTCGCCTCAAAAGATACTCTACGTTATGTCCACTGGGTCCGGAGCATTCGGTTATTTGTCGCGCTATAGAGTGCAGCGGAGCCTCGCCAAGCCAATGTTGATTCAAGTTCGTAGCAATGTAAACCAAAACCGGAAAATTTCGAGTGCCGTCACGAGAATGAAAATGGGTTAGTATCGAGAGGTAACCTCCGAGCGTGCATTCTCTTCTCTCCAGATACGGCAGAGCGGCCTCACCCTTGACCTCAAAAGCTCGACCGTAGACAATGCCCTGCAAATATCGATAAACGTTTATTTTCACGAGTTTCAAGATAATGATAATGAATTTCTTTAAAATTGCTGATGAAATGCCGTCTCGGAAACGATACTCCGTCCTCTTATCTTCCACTTTCAAAAAGAATCATTGGCGTAAGCAAAAAAAAATAATCTGATAGTCGTCGCATGAAATTTGATTAAAAGGAATAACTATAACGAAATATGTTATTGGTTCTTGGTTCTAAAGATCGCAACACTTCCTTATAGCACATTCAGGGAACGTGCAATCGCTCGAGTACAAAAGCTATTTTATCACGTCCGAGCTGCTAGTATAATCTGGTTACTTATGGATACGGACGGAGGAGAAGAAGCGAAGGCAAATAAATTGAACAATGAGCGAAGATAGCAGATAGATTTTTTCGAAACTCACATCTTTGTCCTCGACGAGAGTCGCCACGCGTCCAGGCTGCAACAATAAAGACAAAAATTTCGTTAAACCTTCTTGCGATTATTTTTGCTCGTGTGAATTTCCCTTTGTTCGTCAAAGGCATCTGCAACGTCGGCGCTCTGCAGGGAGTTCGGTGAACCTCCCCAAAAGGAGCGGGCTTTTCGAAATAACTCCTTTATTTATAGCCGTCACGATGACGACCTTGGCACGAGCGCGCGCGCAAATACATAACTAAATTTTCCTCGCAACGTCATGCGCGCCAAAGGCGTCTGTTACGTGCAGTCCACATGCTCCCGAGGAATGCGGAAGCCGCCCTTAATTCCTTTAGGTTTTTTTAATTCTTTCGAATAAATGGCTGCCAACGCTTGCATCATGCGCGAATGTCGCTTCCTTCGATACGGGTAAAGAAATTCATTGCGGTCTTCCTCTATAATATGGACGCAACAGGTGTTTGTCTTCATTATGTAAACGGCAAAGTACACGCACCGTATACATACCGTAAATGTAATTTAAAAATGTAAACTGTTATACGTGTTTATTTGAGAATCACTGACCGATGTAGTGAATTTTTAGAAAGATCACTGGTCGCTCGTTCTAATCGCGCTTTCAAGATTAAAATGTTCCTATGTAAACATACATGCGTACGGTCGATTCGTATCAGTTTATCAGGTCACCGAAAATGAAAGTCTTGCCTGACTACCTCGTTGACACAGAATATCATTAAATATTGTTCGCGTCGTTCGGTTCATCATTGTCTGACGAATATGTCAATTTTGGGGTCTTGTAAATAAAATGAATTGGGTCACGGTCGCTAAAACCAATCTATTCCATGATTGACATTGCAATTACTTAACCATTCAGGCTGGAAAGAGTCGTTACAGTCGATTAATTGGGCTACCTTGATAATTAAAGTATGAGTCTAATTGAAAAAAAAAAAGAATTGCTCATTACAATAACTGGTGCACAGCAAAGAGACTTCTGGCGGTATCAGTTATAATTAATAACATATTAAAAAATTGAATGGAACCGCGAATAAATCCACAACTCGTCATCCGTTCTCGCGGAGTGTCCTAACTGCGAAATTAGGTGCGTCTTAAACTATGGAATGTGGCGTTTGAATTATTTATAAAATAGCGCTAGAATGTGTCTCTATGGTTATATATGGACGATAATGAGGTAGCAAGACGTTGAGACGATTTCACGTGCCGGTATCGTGGAAGCCTGCGAAATAATCGTAATATTTATAGATTATTTCGCGTCTCTTTATTTCCAGACGGGACTTTTGTCTGCTGTATAATCAAGAGCAAACGACGATGGCGCTCTCTGACGATTCTCGGCCGTACTTTGGAAACTTAGAGAAACACATAAACAGTAGACAGCAGAAGATAATAGTTTACCATGCGAGAGCACTTGAAAATCAAGATCCATAAACTAGAATTTTCCTCTCGAGATTATTCTCTGCGTACCATAGACACGTTGCGATACTCAGCATCATTCTGTGGTGGCAATTCATGTCGCTTAAAGATCACGCTATCGCTACGCCACCCACGTATATCTACCGTAGCCCTACTCTAATGGATCCTGATGACAGGAAACAGAATAATCGCCATTACGAATCATGAATTTGGTCAAATTGGTACAAAGCGCACGCGAAGCTTGGAGCGGTGGGAATATGCACTAAGTTTGGTATCTGTGAAAAATGTGCCAAGAGTTCTTTCAGGCATTCCAATCAGGTGGCAGACGATATGCAGTGGAAAAGTACAGTTGGCAAAAGTCTATGCGAGACTATTCTGCGTATGTGCATATGAAACGACGTTTAAAATCCTCTAACGAAGGGAGCCCTTACTCGAAGACCCTGAAGAACACTAATTCCAGTAATTCCAAGGTGAATTGGTTAGGTCCACCCAGAAGTTTAGCTTTACGTGGACATTCTGTACTATAGTGTTCTGGTTATCCAATACCTTCCTCAGTTATCCTATTCCAGTATAACCTTTCTGTCCCTTTGTAATGTAATTCTATTCCCCTGGACGGTATGGATTTCGCTTTTCATAAGTTTGGTCACCTTTTCATTGTAACGAATGCTAGTTTCAGTCTCGATTTCAATAAACGGACAGGACGTGCTTCTGCATATAGAAAGAAGAAAATTAATATATAAATACTCTACCGTATAGACTGCCTTATACCACGTTCGTAATGCATGTCTATTTGAAGTTTTATTTTATTATCGTTCCACGAAAATGACGCACGCCATGAACTTTGAATGCAGTTCAATTTCAGAATTTCCTAACGAGCTGCGAGCAGCTTGGCAGAATCAGATCGATGCTATTAGACGGTATTTTATTTTTCTCTGTATTAATCATTTATTTTCCTTAAAGATCTCAACGATAGAACGGTGCGTTTAGTAATCGTGTCATTAGAAGAAATCAGTGTTGCTCTTCTGTTCCGGATTTCACGCTCAAGTACGCCAAGCGTAACTCGAATGAGAGTCTTATCGGAATATAAATAGTTTTAATTATTAATAAGCAATAATGATCCGAGACTTCGTTACCTTATCCTTAGTCCCGCGATGCGTCGTGTTTCCCTGCCAAAATCTTCTGCCAAATCCTTTAACAAAGCCGGTGAGACTCTTTTCAAATTCAAAGCCAGGATGCCAGCATAAGGATCCATAGCCGAAAATCCAAAGTCCAGCTTCCATCTTCGTCAGAATATAATCTCGTCGAACGATGACTAAATATTTGTTTCCTTAATTTAACGCGTGTACCAAACTTTTTTTGGCGAGAACTCACTCTGGTTATAAATACTTGCTAACACAGCCCGTTTTCCAAGTATCAACGGGAAAAGAAAACGGCTATTTACTTCGTTACGAAATTTCCATTATTTAATCAGTCCTTCGAATGCTTCTTGGTATCACAGAGCATGCTCATGGAAATGAGCTTCGTCAATAATTACAACTATATTTACAAAATTGGTCTAAGAGTGGAGGACGATGCTTCCTCTATGCCGTCCAAGAATCAACTGACAGCCTCGATACAATTTGTAGCAATGCTTACGAAGTTCTGGCGCTCGTTCCTTGTGGCGAGCCCCCATTTAATAAAGGCGGAGGATCGGGATCAGACATTTTCGCAAATCAACGTCGTTCCCTCCCAACAAACTTTAACTTGATCGAGTCTAACGATTATTCAGCCCGGTCGAATGATTAGTCGACTCACTCCCACTTCATCGTGTTTGACTGAAATGACTATCAACGCTGCTTAATAGCACTTTACACTTGGTTTTCTCTGTCATTTCGCGCCGGAGGGTCGACGGTGCTGCAGGCTATTCTTACAGGTTAACTTGTCAGTCGAGTACACTAATTCACTGACTCGATCACTCGGCACTGTCAGGACGGTTGTTCCTGTTTCTTGACGGAACTCAAGCGAGCGAACACCGAAACGTAAGGCCTGGCCGAATAGCTGTGGAAGTGGATGATGAAACGGCACCACGCGATTGACGCAGAGTCGGATATGAGTCTGCTGGTCGCCTGTCTAACGGCGCAGACTCCATCTTTTCGTCGCTGCACGCTACCAGTGCATTTACCTCAGTTTTCAATACCGTTCGTAGGTAGACGTTACCTGCGCGTTACACGTACCAGCTCCGACACGTGATTCAGGTGGTGCTTGCTCACTGAGGACTGTCAGACACGGGTCTTGCCTTTGGCACAGCTACATAAATCATTCCTGCTGAATTTTGGTTATGATCCAATTAGTCGTTTTATTTTTAAATTTTATTCTTCATTATAAATTGTCTATGGAATTGAACGTGTTATTTTTCAACGTGATTCATGGAATATAGGAAAAATGTTGTTTACTTGCTTCAGTTTCAAAATTTTTGAAATTCTGATGGTTTTAGGGTATTCAAGGAAAAGGCCTTGTCCGTGATATTTGACAGTTCTATGTATAACTGTTGATTTTGATCGATTATGGGTCTTATCTCTGATTGGACTGTTCCATTAGAAATGTTATTGTGTAATAAGGTGCTATTTGTTTGGGTGGCGATTAAAGTGAAGTAGGAAAATATACATTTACATAAGGATAATTACATATGATATCGATAGCACTGAAAACTTATCTTTTGTATGATGAATGGTCTTTTTGAAAAGAGAAATTGTATCATTTGGCTTTGATATGAATTTTAGACAGATGGTATTATAGCATAACTTATCATTTTGTACACGTGTCGACCACCGTCGGGAAATTAGCGTCAGAAGATAAAAATGTATGTTCTGATGCCTAAAATCCTGCTCCTTAAATGCTTCTTAAGTTTTCTTAAGTGTTCCGCTGCTGTTATACAGTGATTAGATAATAATTATTAAAAATGAATTGAAATTATATGTACATACAATGTCGAAAATAAATTACGCTCAAATTTTATTCAATATTAATAAAGTAAGCGTTTGGAATACTAAGATAACTAATTAAATCAATAAAGTTAGATATTAACATTTGCAAATCAGAGATATTGGCCAAAAATATTTAGAAGTACTGGAAGTTGCGCGAAAATTCGTTGCGCAGGACTCGGCGCGTCGAGGGGCGGGGGGAGTGGGGGGAGTGCTCGAGGCAGCGCCCGGACTCGGAGCGCTCATTCTTCCTCGAGCCGGTCTCCTATACTGGTCTCTTGGAATTCACC
>JARQTH010000731.1:65198-89906 GCA_030142595.1 Trachelus iudaicus | reverse complement strand
CGAAAAAGCCCTATCTCAAACCGTTTCCGAGATACAGCCTCCCGAAGGTGTAATTTCGATGATTCTCAAAGATGTACCGGAATCCTTTCGAAGCGGCCCTATCGCAATCTAACCTATGCCAGTCTCTTCTATGGACTATTCTATCTTTCTATAAAGTAGTCAATAAAGTGGCGCCATCTTTGAGGCGACTAATAAACTTTCTACGAAAAAATCGACTTTACCTTCCTACTTGTGTACATGGTTCACCGGTTTTCTCAGAGATGGCGAACTAATGCAAATTCGCTTAATAAGAATTGATATAAAATTAATTGTTTCTAGCCATTAAAATAAATCGATTTTGCGGCACACATCTTTTCTTTTTCTTCTTTATATTTTGCTGGCTGCTCAACTGATAGAAACAGCTGTTACTACATTTTAACAATAGATATACCGTAGAATATATTCTAAATACATGTATATCATGGCGAGGTCTTAAAAAGTAAAATACACCGTTGTTCTCTAACCACATCATATATTTGTACTTTAATAAAAGACAAAATAATAAATGTAAGGACTAAGTATTCGGCTTGACTTTTGAGAACAAGCACTGTACATAGAACAGAATTTTATACATTAGAAAAACAAGATTAATGATATATCTTCACAAGAATAAAAATAAACTATACCCTAACGCTTCTTCTCCTGAATATCTGGTCTCTTGTGCGTACCATCACAAAATGGCCTGTTAGAAGTCTGTTTGCAATTACACAGCCAGTAGTCCTTAGTCTTAGCGACAGTGAATCGAATGGGTCTTATGGTTATCTTCAGAAATATATTTTTATGGGTGCCGTCGCAGAAGGGTTGAGACTTGCTTTGGCCACAGAGACACCAAGAGTACGTTTTACCAGCCTCGCAGCGATATTTAAAGGGTTTATTGTCATATATAACACCATTCTGCGTTTGCCCAGTGGCACTATATACTTCTCGCAATGGATTTGTAGGTATCTCAGGCTCTTCAGCCTTTGTAGAAAATCTTAATACCTGTAAAACAGATAAAACATGACAATAGACAGCAAATATATAAAACATCAGAATGATATCAATAGTTATGTAGCTTATTAACTAGGTTAGATTCGTTTTCACTCTGAATATTTATGATTTAATAAGTGAACAGAGTTCTTTAACTTACTTTTTCATTTCCAATACAACTGGAGCGAAGATATCTCACTAAGGTACCGACAGCTCTTCCTGCATTCATTTTTCACTAGGTTCTAATAATCCCTCAACCACTTCTAACTTTTCAGCAGACTGCAGCAGAGCTCAGCCACACGAGCTTTAATCCTAACCTTAGCCTGGCGCTGCCGAAAGCAATTTCAAGTACTACGGGAGTGAAGGGGATGGATATTAAGCATCTCAACATGAATCTCCTTCGGACCATTCTTGTCGCTATTTTAGGCTATTTTAGGATATTTTAGGATATTTTAGGATATTTTAGGAAAAGAGCTTCCACAGTAGATTTTCATAAAAATTTGAAGAGCCGCGTGATGGATTCTTATAAATAACATTTAACGTTATCACAGCTCTATGCTGCGATTGCTATATCAGTGCTTCAGAATTACTGGCTTTATTATCTTTAGGCATCAAAATCAGTTAGCCATTAATCGATAATTGACGCACGATCGGTAGTGCGTGACAGTTCTTATCGATGTACAAACCACTGATTAAACGGATCAGTACTATGTCGTTTAACCCGCTGTACCAATAATCGGAAAAATATAAAGATACAAAAGGGACATAGCATACACATACACATGCACGGCCTCTGGATTGGATATCCCACTCAGAACATAAAATTATTATGACACACGGCATAAGAAGAAACCGTAAATACATCGAGAGATATCTTGAAGTAAAATTTCCACAATCAACTATCGTGAATATACGAAAGACGTTTTACTAATATATGAAGAACTTCCATCTCAAAGACATATTGATGTCGTATCCCTGAAGAAGGTACATACATAAGATTAGAGTTTCTTGTAACAACGAAATTCATATCTCTTTAAAGCCAAGAAAAGACAAAGAGAAATCCGTCTTTCTTCCTTCGTGATTCTTGAAGTGAGCATCAGCTTCTGGAGATCAGCCATTTGAACTTTAATTGTAAGACGTAAAAGGGAAAATGGAGCTTGCAACCCTTAACGTAAGTGAACTGCGTACTTATAGACACTTCGTAATATATTGACTACATGATAAAGCAATTAGGGAAAATGGATTCGAATTGAAATTTCAAGAATCTTTTTAAAGATGCTAAATTTAGTCTTCAAATGTTCCCATAAGTTTATCCTCGTCCTCGTCGTGTTGCTGCTTTTACAGGTCTATCATTTTCTAAGAATCTAATGTTTTATTCGAAAAACTGACGATAATCCTACGGCTATTTCAGGTGAATTCCATTGTTACAGAAACTCCAAAGGAATCTTTGGACAGAGGATGAATTCAGCATTGCAGAAGACCCTCTCAGGAACAACCTTGGTCAAATGTATTTCGAATTCGAAAAGCTTTGCGCCTGGATTAGATGTTCATGTTTCTGGCAAGTCTTCATTATCCTCGAGTGTCGTGGGTGTTAAATGGAATTGCGTATCTCTTAGGTAACTAATATACATGCACCATACATACATACATACATAGACATAAGTATATCGAGGCCTTTTGCTAAATAAGGCAGACCCAGAAGCGAGGGATGAGGAGTAAGAGGGGGGAGAGAGAGAGAGAGAGAGAGAAAAGATAAAAGCGAATTTTTTACATGGGAATTTAATGTTCTGTCTAATTTTATGGTGATTTCAGAAGGATTAAATCTTGTTGTGTTTCAACTAAGATTAACCAGTGACATAAATAACTTCTGACATGACAATGTCCAAGGAAACCCACCTTGGATCTCCGCTAATAGTAGACGACAGCTCCTGAATGAATGCGACGACTGTCTCCCTGGTAACATCCTTCATTCGTCAAGGAGGCTTTTATAGTTAATTTCTTCAAAAGGTTCAAATTCACTGGACGTTCGAATCTCCTTTTCACTTGATTTGATTTGAAGGGAAAAAAGATGAGAAGATCTGTCTCTTTAAGATTATAAAAATATATATGTATATTTTTAACATATAGAATCTCATCAGAGCCTTTGAAGATTTAGTAATTTGCGTGACGTCAAAGTACCTAGTGACCAGGAAACGTCGGGAATAAAATCTCTTCTTCTCTGACTTGTCTTTGGCCTGCAATACGCAAGTATCTATTGCGGCCATCCTGATTGTTGTTTCTGGCCAGCTACTTCCTTCTGCTGCCCGTTGCCCTTGTGGCTCTTCTTCGGGACACGAATGAGCTTCGTGAGGAGGAAGAGAAAGGGTAAGGAGGATCAAGTATCCTGTGGGTGGTCGAGTAAACGTGCTCCAAACCGACTATATAAGGGACGCTTCGGGCTAAAACAGAGCACAGTATTTTGTGCTCTGCGTTAGCGTTTGTTTCTGATGAAAACGATTAGAGTTTCTGTGTTAGAACGAAGCAGATTTATTATTAATATCAGTCAGTGTTGCGCTAGTTAATTGACGTTACTTTGGTTAATACGGAACGGAATTGTTACTCTGACAAAAGAAAAAGAAATTATAATTATGATAGGAGCCAGCATTTATAATTAGTATAAATTGTATATGAAATCCTTACGATATTGTTGTTAGCCATGTTAAATAATGTATATTTACATACATAGGCGCCGCATAGAGATACCTGAAAGGAGTTCGACTGTTCCGGTTCTGTTATAGAGTGACGGATGATGAACCCCAGGTTCCTCTCGGCAGGGAACTCCTTCTCCACGGGCAGCGGTGATCTTCTAAGATGGTTAACGTGGTTGTGGCTGGGGTGCGCTCTGGTCTCCATCGTCGTCTGTCAGAGGAGTTTCTACACCCAGAGCCGTTATGGGAAGCGTCAGGAATCTGAAGCCCGTAAGTATCCTTACAGTGGAGTCGAAAATTCTGCTAGACGAAGCTCATCGGATTGACTCGTTATGGCTGTGGCTGTGATCTTTCGCAGAATCTCTCTTATGGTCCGGCAGCAGCTACGGTCGAAGCGATACCAATGAGAGAAATACGAAATTCATGTCGAAGGCTGTGGAACTTTCTCCAAGAGGAGATCGCTTTTTCATGGGAAGTCGTTATGGGAAACGGATGCCTACGAATTTATTGGAAATTCCATCGAATCTCAACAGATTTAAAATTGCCCTGGATTATTTAAAGCACGTTGGCCAACTTAAGAATAAAAATAAAATTGGATTCGACGAGGATGAGGATGAAACTCGTACTGATCTCGATTTAACACCTGAGAGCCGAGAATCGTTCCAGGAGAAGCTAACAGACATCCTATAAATCTTCGGGTGCAGACTTTGGAGGTTTGGCCTTTTACGTTTGGATTATTGAGAATATCCCGTTGGCAAGTGGAAGAACGGCATCTTTGTTGAAGAGTTCTTAGATGAGATAGAAAAAGTAAAGAATAAATATGAGGAAGAACAACTTGTATCGTTGGAAATTCTTGTACCATCGTGATAGCCGATGATAGTCGTCAGACTTCGTATTTACCTTGTGCCCCTTCAGCCCCTGTACTATGTATAATTGTATAATTTTTGGAAAATCGACGTTTATATATAATTAGATATAAAAATGATTAAATACAATTTTCGTTCAGGCAAAGTTATTTATCTATACGTAAGTCTTTCCTTTGATCGAGAATATGTCTCCTTTCTTTTCAACCTTCTTCTTGTACGCCATCATCCAACTAAGGTATTGTCTCAATGGAACAGAAGGGTACAAAATTCATAAACGTGAACATGTAAATATTTTCCAAGTGATTTTTAATGAGTGAACTATTTGAAATCCCTCTGGAATTTGTTGCGCGCGACTAAAGCGGGATCTCTTGGTGGCGCACGGCATATGGCTGCGAGACGTGTGTGTCGGCTCGGTGAATGGACAGCGCAGTGTCTTCTGCTGTCCTTTGGTTGACGTTTTACATAAATTCTTTAATAAATCCTTTTGGAAATGGCAACTTTGGATCATGTACTTCCTACGGAGGAAGAATTGACTGTCGAGGAAGTAAACCTCGGCACGAGTTTATTGATGGCAGGAGCTAACCACTTGGGAAAGTACTGCGAATATCAGAATAACGTAAGTCTCTATGAGAGATCAGGCAACATTCTTTAGGAATAATTTATTTATTTGAATGCCCCTTTAAAAGTCCTTTCTATCTTAGCTGTTCTGCCTGCACGTTATAACATCTCATTTATGTGAATATATCAAGCCATTACGTAACATCAACTTAAGGTTACAATACGAACGTAACCTGATTCTCGGTACACTTTTCGTTTCTTTTACAATTAAATCTTTAACGTTGAGTAATATGTCATTGAGACGTTATTCGTGATTTCATTCGTTTTGCAGGAATATCTATTATGCAGAAGTGAGTTGCAAGATCCACGAAAATGTTTGAATGAGGGAAAAGCTGTAACTGCTTGTTCATTGGAGTTCTTTCGTAATGTGAAGAAACTCTGTCTCCAAGAATTTAATCAGTACGCTACCTGCATCGACAAGTCCAGTAGCTCCTACGACTACAGTGTGTATGTCTCGTTTACAATAGAATATTCTACATTAAGTAAAAACTCTCTAATTCGTAGCATTGATATATATATATATATATTTATTTATTTATTGTTATTTAGCTGCCGAAGGACTCAATCTGTCTTCGACCAGTGCATGCTCGATGAAATGAACTTACCAAGACCATCGTTTGGGTACTTTACCGAGGTGAAAGTTCACGCTACAAAAAGACCAAAGCCTGAGCCAGAACCTAAACCTCATTATCCAGATACGCCTGCTCCAGTACCAGAACCTGTTCAACCTAAATACGGTATTCGTGGAATATTCCATAATTAAGCCAACCCTTCATCAGTTAATTGGTAAAGCCCAGTTTATTACTTTATCTTGCGATAAAATTGTGATCGGACGATCGGTCGCTCTTCTGAGTGCAGTATTCGATGCGATCCGATCTGAAAGGATAAACTGTCGGCGGGTCGTAGAAATATGAATCGTTAATAAAAATGAACGAGATGTATCAGATTCATCCAGCGCGTATATTATTTTTCATTAGAATTAGGAAGGCACTCCATTAATTAGTAGAAATAAAAGTTGTTCATGGGAATTTCATATTAATAATTTATTAACTTTAATTTTACAATATGTAATATTCGACCGGTTCTTATCTAATAGTTTGTCTAAGTCTTTGCCTAACGAAAATTTGGCAAGACGACTGGCCAAAATACTTCTATCATTTAGTAAACGCCAACCGACGCACCTTTCCTTTGACTGCCATTCCTCCATTCTTTAAATCTTCTCATACGAATGTCACGGTCAGTGTCAAAGAAACTTCTTGTCGGATACCGTCAAAAACGCTTTATTTTTTTTATTTATTATTTTTTTTTTTTTTTTTTTTTTTTGTTGGAATAGCTGAAATTATCGATGTTTCGGCGATTCGATCATCGCGAATGCATAGGAAACGTAAACGGGTGTCCCTTTGAAACACGTCGCCTCCTTATAAGTCCTCTGAACTAGTTATATATAATATATATACATGGAAAATAAAGCAGTGGGTACGCGTTTCCAGACACACGGCGCTTCGTTGGTAATTCAAATACACCAGATCCCTGTTGGTGGTTAATATTTATTTACGTAGTTTATGTTGCTTTGAATGCCCTCCAGCATCATCCTCAAACTTCTTGCTCCGTTGTAACAAGTTCCCAGCAATTGTTGGCTCCCGCACGAAATTTTTATAGGTCTCTGCTATAATGTCGTAGCAAGTGTTAGCTCCAGGTTTTGTCGTAGCCTTTCCAAGTAGCGCTTGGTGCCAGATGAACTCGTCGTCCATTATAGAAAAAGGTGACTACTCCTCGATAACCAGTTCTCTGCACACCGCTCTGCAAAACCACGATTATTTTTTACTATGAGAATTATTACTTAACAGTTATCATTCGATCAACTCACCCTGAAGTCATCCATGAGCCCGAGCGTCTTGGCAGTATGCTTGTAATCTTGACGCGTGTGGTATATAATCCTCACCGGACCTTTTGTGACGATATTGCCACTCTTCAACTCCGTGTAATCAACCACTGTCGATTGGTATACTTCGCGCTCGAAGGCGCTGTCATAGTTATTCTAAAAATAAGAAATAGTGTTAACAGCTTGGTTAATACAAAAATACGTAAACACTGAGAGACTCACTTTTAACAAGTAAGTTAAATTCATCTTGGTGAAAGGCACAAATTGATCGTTCAGCTTGATAAACTTTAAATGCTTGTCGAAGAAAAGACCACTGAAATTAAAGTAAAATGTACCGTTAGCGTTATCAAAATTTTAATTCCTTTTTACATGGAAAAAATTCTGTAATGACATACTTGCTAACTCCGATCTTCCCGAAGGTCCTCGTTCGGGATAATTCCGGTCTAATGCAAGCCCTATCCTTGCGTTGTTCCGGTTGTCGTATCCAATCATCCCAATAACTGAAACATATAAGCGCAACGAAGCATTTCATTCCTGCACTTAAAAATTTAACTGACTGTCCTTACGATTTGGGCCACTTGGGTCCTAACTCTAGCCACAATTGTCGGGTGAGCATCCATCCTAATCCAGGAAAGAAATCCGTACGATAAAGTAGATGAGAACCGTGTTCATCGACTAAACCCGATTTTCCATTATCGTTCCAGGCTGATACACACCAGAGTGATTGATCTTGTACCAGTAGAGGATAGGTACCTAGGAAGTACTCGAAAAAGTCTGGTGCTATGTCCAAATCATCTGAAAAAATAATATAAATGATAATTTGATAATTTTAGTGTTACCTCATCTGTAGCACAGTACTTTCTGATAGACAATGCTTTTGTTTTCTACCTTCTACAACAATTGCTGTGTCGAATTCAAATTCTAGAAATACTTGATTCAAAGCCCATCCATAATGGCGAGCAATTTTGAAGTATCCCTTGAATTTCTTTTCCTTTGGTGGAACTTCAATGTCCGATTGATCGGGTTGCTATAATTTTAAAGATATTTCCTGAGTATTGTAGAATTATTTGTAGTTTTTATATCGCGTTAGAAACTTTTTTACTTTTATGAGCGTCAATTGGTCTCCATATCCACGTATGACTTCTGCGGTTTGATCATGTTCACAGTCTAGGGATACGATTATAGGAAACTGTTCGGCACTCGGCCTAAGTCCTATCAGTTGATCAAGACACCTTTGAACGGTTATTCTATTGCACGAGAAAACGAGGACAGCGATTACCGGGGAACCATCCTTCAGGGTCTTCCTCGCCACCGTATCGTGTAGTTTCAGCTGCGTTATGAATTAGCACTGAATAAACAATTCCGAGAATGTATATTAAATGATATAAAAATATTTTTACACGTGATAACGCGATGTCATTCGAGTTAGAAGAACTTTGGAGTACATAATGCCCATTTTCATTTTTATTTTGGTTCCGTTTCCCTTCCTGAATTTCACTTTTCTCAGGGCCATTGTTGATTTCTTGCAGCGGTGGTGCGGCTTGCACTTCTTCTTGTTCTAGAATAAAATAAAAGAGACCAAGACTGTACTTTTTCCCAGCATACGTGAACAATATACTTACTCTTTTGCTGAAGAGTTTCCTGTAGATCATGGAGCAGCTCCTCATTATTAGCAATTTCCTGTCTTACTTGCCGCTCTAATTGATTAATCTGATTTGACAGTTTGTGCTACGAATAATAGAGAAAAAAAATGTGTTATACTATCGAACGTTATTCTTCTTCCTGGCATCCAAAGTGTTACTACTGCTATCTTAGCTACTACGTTTCTCTATACCTTGTTCCGTTCCTTGCCAATGGGTCGATCCAAAAAGAGAAAGTACGTCACAATTGCCCATACGAGTAGTGACGCGAAAATAAAACCGATCGACCTGTTTCGCATGGCAGGAACGAACGTCACCTCGTCTGAAATAAGAGAATTGTTTTAGATAGGACATGTTCATAATGTGCACAAGAAAAACTAAATTTCAAAATTTTGACAGAGTGTTTCGTACAAAGGAATTTTAATAGCTATAAACATACAAAAGAAAATCTACGAAAATTAACTCAATCGTAATAACACATTTAATTCTTTGTACCATTCTGTCATCTGCAAGTATCAACTAGTCTCTCACTGCGAAAGACCTGTAATTCCTATCAAGTGTTCTTTTGCCAATGGCAATAAAGTGACGCCCAGTAACCAGTCCAGTGTGCTGTTAGTCTCTTGTTGCAGAAGACCTTAAATGTAAGGAAGAAAGGAAAGGGGAAGGAAGTATACACTGGGATAGTTTGAAGCTGTCAGATGCGCGTGGAGCTCTATACCATAAGGAAATAATGTCAAATATTTATGAAGATTAGAATCGTTCGTATTACGTCCTCCAAATTTTCTTCTTAGGTAAGACGTTATGCGGGAAGTGAAACGTGGTTTCCGATTATCAGCGGACTGATAAAGATTTTTCGTGATCAAATCGTATCAGCAGAAACAACACTCAGCGGAGGTAGACGGACGAATGGGCCGGCCCGCTTTTACCCCTTGTGTCGAATCTTTAACAGACTGTCATTGCGTTATATCTTCTTCACGTTGATATTGCGCACAGTCGGAAAACATGTCAATTTTATTATACTTTAGCCAGCTAACTAAAAAAAAGTTTTCCAATATAAATAACACGTGGAAAATTTTCTATTATATGCTACGAGATTCTAAATATACATTAAAAATTACTCGAAAGTAATTTTAAGGATATATTCCATAAAAATCAACTACGGTGGTTAATGAATTTTAACCAATTGCATTCACTCCCTTGCGTCATTGACCAATGAAATTTAGAAACCGTAAACGTCGTTCGTTATGGAAGAGATGAGTAGGGAGATGAAGAACGCTACGGTTTTAAGCGATACCAAAAGCAGGCGCTAAATCGTAGCGGCGAGTCCGGGAATAGGATTTTGTGATCATCGCCTCTGTCGATAAATGCGTATCCCGTCGTAGCCGAGCTGAACCTGATAACGAACGTTGTAGCCTGGCCGGCAGAGGTTCTTCCGTAACTGACCGATGATTACCAGAGCAACCCTTAGAAAACGGGGCCACTCATCAGATATTGACTAAATATATTTTTTTTTGTTATCTTAAATTCGAGTGCACAGTGCACAGCTCGATAAGATTCACTAAGAAAGAAGCCAGCACCTCGTACCTGCCTGCGTTAAGGAGGGCAGCGACGCGATGCTAGCTTTCAGCATTATTTAACAACAGTTCCAAGCGAAACTATGGTCCCAACATTGAGTAATGGAGAGAACTATCCCGAAACTGTTTGAAACACAATCTGAGAATAACACTAAAAGTCAGCTCCTTATGCGTAGGTGCACTGAAGAGTATGGTGCGACTAGTATCCTTAATAGGCGTTTTACCAATTTTACGTAGCAGAACTATTGTTAAAATCTATCAGGGAACTATACAGCTCCTCGAGAACTATTGAAAAAGCCTATTGTTGCATCATTTTTAAGAGATTTAAAAAAAGTGCGTTGCTGGAGCTGACACCCGTGTAGCACCTCAATTTTTGAATAATGTTTCATCAATAAGCTTTTTCAATAGTTCTAGAGGAGTCCTGTAGTTCCTGATGGGTTTTAACAATAGTTCTGCTACGTAAAACCATTAAGATAATTATTTTCCAAAAATTGAGGTGGCAACCGTGGTCGATTTTTATTAACTAAAACACCATCAGGATCACTGGAAAGTTAATTAAGCTCATAGCAGCCTCCTGCACTTATCCCTACCCTTATCTGTCTTCTCCTTATCAATTATATTATGGTTACCTTAAATTCGCTTTATTACTTAACATTTATACATATAAAATAAATAGCGGAATAAACTCCATACAATTATTTCAGATTTACTTATACGCTGGTACATCGGTGAGCTTTGTAACGTAATTTTTGGATTCACGGTCGCAAGGGGACTCCGACTACCGATACAGATAACGCTCTCGGTTTCTGTAACCCTTCGAGTCACCACCCTGCTCAGAAGCTATGCTCTCGGGTTAATTAGTCTAGTTGTGCCAATGGTCTCGTAAGATTTCGTTATTGTTTAGTTGAGGTCGAGGTGCTCGAATCTGCCGTGTGGAGATAGTCTCGACGTACGGAGTTGCCCGGGCCGGCAGAAGCCCGGGTGAGATACCGACGTCCTGCTGGAGATGGGCAAAGGGCTGTAGAACGGACGAAGATAGAGTTTTGACATGGTTAAGGGCAGAGGAGGAACCTCCCGATCCGCGGTAAGACAGTGGTGCCCAGCTGTCGCACGATGTCCTGGGGAAGCGGCCGTGAAGCATCAACAGAAGTTACGTACCGATTCGCTAAAGAGCACGCTCTCGATTTGGCTTAGAGGGAAGGCTCGAGGGAGAGGGAAGAGTTAACGGCAATTAGGACCTCGACCAATCAGATGATCAGAATGATTAGTTCTCGAATTTGGCTAATTTCAAAGCAGTCCGTCTCGGGGCACCGACCGAGGTGTCACGAGTTGCCTCGCGCTCCCGTGCTATACATATGTTGACAGTTTTTTTTAGCCGTCTATCGATACGGTATACCAAGTTCTCGTTCGTGTATTTATCGCGTTGCTCTTCGCGATATCCGAACAATTCCGTGGATTTTCTGTGTGTGTTCCGGAAATGCAGTGCTGTGCCCTAGTGAAGTGCCCACCTGAGTGTCTCCTGGATGCAGTTCTCGGCATTCACGGACCAGCTGCACCAGCTCCGGTGAGTGCATCTCCATTGCTTTTTGTCGTTTGCACACTCACAGTTTTTCTTTAAATTCAATATAAGTATGTAAGCGAGTACAGCGTGTAAACGCTGTTTTTTTGAATTCTTCAAAAAAGTATCGTTTCCCAACCCTTTTGCGAAACATTGGCATTCTCCATTCGAAACAGTATGATCGAATATCAGTATAATCTGTAGTATGTTCCAACAATAGGCTTTTTCAATAGTTCCGGAGGTTTCCTATGGTTCCTGATAGGTTTTAACAATAGTTCTATTGCGCAACATCGGTAAAATGTCTATTCAATATACTGCTGGCATTTGTCATATTAAACTTTTACCGAGCTTGCACCGTGCGCTCGAACTTAGGATTGCAAGGAAAAAAAATATTTAGGCTATATTCGATGAGCTGCCTCGTTGTAAGTGTTGGTCGTCGAAACCAGCGGGGTAAGTAGGGAAGAGCCTCTCCTCGTGAAGCTACACGTTCGTGATCGCGGTCAGCACGGCTACCGCGGGATGGTGCATTATCGACGGAGGCGATGATCACAAAATCCTATTTCCAGTCTGGACCCTATGATTTAGCGCCATGATTTTGGTATTGCCTATAACCGTAGCCTCGTGCGCACTTATCTCTACACTTATCTCTGTAACCAGCTAGCAGTTTCTGAACTACACTGTATTATCGAGGCAATGCTTAGCATTTTGCATTGCATTCCTTGATTGTGAATTTTGAACGGGGGATTATTAAGCTTCTGGCTGTCATCGAGGTCGTGAGAGTATACCTCTTGTAGATTATTTGCTCGATTCGCACAATGTCGGATGGTGAAGATGACTTTATGTGCGAAGAAGAAGAAGACTATGGACTGGTAAGTTTTTGTTACTTCCCTAGTACAAAATATTAATACTTACTTCGAAGCCCGTTTTTCTCATAGGTTAGGTCCTGTGCTTTAAGAGGCAAGGCATTTAAAAATAGTGCAGATCCTATATCTTGTGTTATTTAAGTATGTGAGATTTGTATGTCTTTCTGAATAATGGAATTACTTGGATAGAATCAATTTTTATTCAGTATCTGAATATTTCGATGATACTTTGTTTTTTTTTTTAAAGTGAGAATTACGTTTGGGTTTGGTTATGAGTTGTGATATATTTAATTGTTGATAAAAGTTAAGAGGCGTGTATATAGTCTATTGTTGATTAGCACAAATTTAAGTTTTACGTGACTGTTATTTTAGGAATATTCCGAAGATTCAAATTCAGAACCTGATGTGGATCTAGAAAATCAATATTATAATAGCAAAGCATTGAAAGAAGATGATCCAAAAGCAGCATTACAGAGCTTTCAGAAAGTTTTGGATTTGGAAGGAGGTGATAAAGGAGAGTGGGGATTCAAAGCTCTTAAACAAATGATTAAAATCAATTTCAAACTGGTACGTTATTGATGTAACATAGCGGGATATAGGTACAACAATAATATACCGTGTTCTTGTAGTCAAATTATAAAGAAATGATGACAAGGTATAAACAGTTGTTAACGTACATCAAAAGCGCTGTCACGAGGAATCACTCTGAAAAGTCCATTAATTCTATCTTGGATTATATCAGTACATCAAAAAATGTCAGTAACAGCTGTGTATTAAATAATCTATAATATGTTGAAAATAAATAGCCATAAATATATATATAATAGTCATATGTTTTTTAGATGGAACTTTTACAAGATTTTTATGAGACTACTTTGGATGCTTTAAAAGACGCTAAAAACGACAGGTTGTGGTTTAAGACGAACACAAAACTTGGAAAATTGTATTTTGATCGATCTGATTTTAATAAATTGGCAAAAATACTGAAGCAGCTTCATCAAAGTTGTCAGGTATATACATGTGAAGTATGTAGGATTGTTTATTAGATAATCGTATAAAAAAAATTATTATATTTTAGACCGATGATGGTGAGGATGACTTGAAGAAAGGCACTCAATTGTTGGAAATTTATGCGCTCGAAATTCAGATGTATACCGCTCAAAAAAATAACAAAAAACTGAAAACACTCTACGAACAAAGCCTTCACATTAAGAGTGCCATTCCTCACCCTCTTATTATGGGAGTTATTAGAGGTAATTGTTGCAAAAGCACTTTAGCAAGTGGAACTACCTATATAAATTGTTGGAGTTTTCACTTTCCCTTAGTGTATACTTAATAATAGTAGAGAGAATAACTATGGTAATCAGTCAACTATGCTGGAAAATAGCAATTATATATGACACTTTCTCTGACAGAGTGTGGTGGCAAGATGCACTTGAGGGAAGGAGAATTTGAGAGAGCGCACACTGACTTTTTTGAAGCCTTTAAAAATTATGATGAATCTGGGTCTCCAAGACGTACCACATGTTTAAAATACCTAGTGCTGGCAAACATGTAAGAGTAATCTGTGTTACATGATATATAAATAATTATTTATAATCGTAAAACTATCTATATCATATAGAGTCTGTTATGTCTCGCATTTAACATTAAATATAAATAATTCGTTCAGGTTAATGAAATCTGGTATAAATCCATTTGACTCTCAAGAGGCAAAACCATACAAGAACGATCCAGAAATCCTAGCAATGACAAATTTAGTGGTTAGCTATCAAAATAATGATATTAACCAGTTTGAATCAATTTTGAAGCAAAATAGAAACAACATAATGGATGATCCATTCATCAGGGAACACATCGAGGACCTTTTACGTAATATACGAACTCAGGTATTCCATTGTTACGTTCTTTACTGCTGGTGTTCCTTAGCATTGAATCGCATGAGAATCAGTTATTCGAAAAACTTGAATTTTTAATCGGCACTCGTAGGTCCTGATTAAGCTAATAAAGCCGTATACGAGAATTCACATCCCGTTCATAAGTAAAGAATTGAACATCGACGCCTCCGAAGTCGAAAGCCTTTTGGTGTCTTGTATTTTAGACAGTACCATTCGTGGACGTATAGATCAGGTAAGATATGAGACTTGCTTGAATGATATATGCATATAGAAAGAATTAAGATTTTATATACGTCATTATTGTCTTTTCTTGAGTACAGGTTAACCAAGTTCTCGAATTGGATAAAAAGTCACTTTGTGCCGCGCGTTACAATGCACTAGACAAATGGACAAGTCAGCTGCAATGCTTGCACGTAGCAGTGGTGAACAAAATGTTATAAGTAATAAGAATCACGAGGTTATAAATAAAACTTGATTAACATTAATCTGTATAGAATATACGAATGCCAGAATGTCCCCAAATATTTCAAAATAATAAAATCCAATGTGATATTTTACAGTTAGAATCTATTAGTAATTTCATTATTTCTCAATTCTGACATATCGTTCATAATTGTACATATAATAATTTCCCCATTTACTCTTGGCGCCATTAAACAATATAGGGATCTGACTTTAAGGCTCTTATGATATAATAGGTAATTTGTGCGCGCCACCCTAGTTTTGATTACACGCGACTCGTCTATACGAGTAAACCCAGGTAAACCCAGGTAAACCTCGAAGGAGAAGTGAGAGAAAGTGAATTTCCCTTAGTTGTAGAAACGGAGGCGGAATTTACTAAGGGTAAATTGTTTAAGTTCTCAGGGCCAGTCGTCTTGATATCTTCTACTAGATATCTTCTACCTGCTATCTTTGAACTCCCGGGATGGTCTCGAGATCAACGAACGGAAAAAGTTAAAAGATGACTGGTGTATGTGTGCACAGTGTACACATATTACAGTTTTTCGGTTGCGGGTTAAAACGGCGGCCTGGCTTGGAAAATGTCGTACGTCATGAATGATCAGTAGCGTCGGTGTTCTTTTATATGATAACTTGGAGTAACGTTAAGTATCCCATTCTGCGTCCCGTAGGTCTTTGGTGGTTATTTTTTTTTTGAGGAATAAATTTTGTGATTTTGATAATGCAAGAGGAATCGAAGGATGCCGTAATAAATTTGAGAGGATTAAAGGGGGATTCGATTTAGATTATTATAAAGTCCTTGGGGATGGGGTAATCTGGGCAAAGTTTGACAATAAGAGGTGAACGGGGACCGAGCAATAATTATTTGATCCGGATCAACGTGCCTTGGAAATAATAACTCATAAGGGTATGCGTAATTAAAAATGAATTTTTCTGAACGATAAATAGTTTATGTATCTCGTTAAGGGCGCAACTCTTAAATATGAAAGGGTTGTCACATGAATTGAATTTCTGTAATATTTCACGAAAAAACGGGTTCTGGAGATATTCTATTTGTAAGGATAAGTTGTCTGCTTCCTACCGAGCCTACTTATTACAACGATTTGGAAACGTTAAGCAAATATATCTAGTGTATGAATATTTTTAAATTTTTATTTTAACATCAAAATAAAAGATTCACAAGATTGAAAAAAATTAAGTATAAAAGTTTCCCAATAGAATTTTACGCTTTCGCATCCGATGAAAGGAGTGGCCAAGTTTTTTTTCTTCGATTTCATCCGAGATTGGATGACTAAGGATTGTAGGTGAGTCCAGGGAGGGGGGAAGGAAGGGAAGAGTGGTGGTATAAGCCACGTAGCAGCGGACGGTAATCATTCTTCATTTCAAAATAGCACGATGCCATGCTTCATTCGTTTCTAGCAGATAGAGCGAGAGAAAAATATAGAGCAAACAGAGTCGGAGAGCAGAGCTCGAACCGTTGGCCGTAACGGGGGAAAAGAGTGATTTGTGTGACTGGATTGCTGTACGGCTCTCAACGATCGCTGCATTTCTAGAGGTATTTCAAAGAGTCAACACTGCCTGAAAGCTGCCATTTTCACTGGTGCATCAAACATTATTTACAGTCGCTGATTGTTAAAATTTCAAATCGTCACTATGAAAGACTCTCTTATTTTCTCATCGTATAAGCTCGTTTATGTTGATCCGATGTGGATGATGCCTTCTTGATCTCTAATCACCACAGAGAGTGATTAGAAGTTACCAGGTGACTCCAAGCGTAGGAGCATAAGTGAACGCAGATGGATGGCATCGCTCCCTTAGATAGCGAAGTAAGGGATACCACTACAAACCCAACAAACCCAAGACTCCCCACCGCTCAAACCGTCTTGGCTTATTTGCCATGGAATTGACGGCGATATCAAAGTAATATTGCAAAGAAGGGACAATAGGTAAATACAGAGAGAGAGAGAGAGAGAGAAAAGATATAGTTGAAAGTTCTGCATGAATTACTTCATTCAATGTACATACAATGTTGACTTTCCGCATTAACAATTAAAGATTTAGTAAATTGACAGTGATAGTAATTTTATATTGACGGTACACAGAAATATTTTATCTGTATTGTTATTTTTAAATTAGGATTATTACAACAGTAGAATTTTTGTGAACTCTTTCAAACTTTTTCAGAGCTATTAAAGTCGATTAAAGCTTCTCTCGTTATATAGGAAGGAATACACGAGGACAGTTAGCAAGTTGAATTTAGTTAACTTATCCTCTGTGACTCGAAACTACACATTGGAAGTGGCGCACTTCCGAGTATCTGGAAGTTCAAGTGAGCTTATAGTTGTAAGCGTGGATTAGAGACGTAAGCTCGTCGAGCGTTATATTATCTAAAATCTGTCTGAAGCAAGTATTAAAGCGATAGCGGAAAATTTTCAGGCAAATGTCAAGAAGCTGAAAGGCGAAAGAAGAGAGAGAGAGAGAGAGAGAGAGAGAGAGAGAGCGAAGAAGTGAAAAATAAGAAAAGAAAAATTCCTGGCAGCCTAACCTAAAAAAAGAATGAAACATCTGTTCTAGGTTCTCGATCAGCTTCGCGCTCCTTTCCTCGTAATCGTGAGCGGTTGTTAGTTTCGTTGATTTTCGTTTTCTATCCCCAGCAGGAAGAGCAGCGCTCGAATTCGAATCCTGGAAACTCGTTTCCTTCGCTGTTTCTCGTTATCGCAGTAAGAGGGAAGGAATACGTAACGCGTCTACGATATACATCAAGCGACCCCTCGTAGCGAAGGGTATTTCACGGTTTAGGCCCTTTGCTCTTGGCCCTCGTAATTTAATGGAATAGAGGGAATCGCAAGTTGGCTTGAAAGAATTAGCAATATTTTATAAAAAGCTCCAAGCATCCAGTAACATCCAGTATACAGTCTGTAGTTGATTTGTCGTCAAAGGTTTATTGCGAAAATGATTCAGATGGAAAAATTAGATTTGTTCTTTTTTTTATTATTTTTCTTCATCGTGCAGTTACAGGTCTGTTTTATATTACGCGCACTCCCGCATATTGCGTGGCAGATATTATACGTCATTGTTTATTTTTTTCCTCTATACCTCATTCCCTTCGCTTCTTTCTTCCACGCTTCCACGCTTCCACGATGTTATCTCACACGCCAAGTGTTTGGATATGGACGATGGGACGTGGCTACGTGGAAAACTTTTTACTCGAAGACAATTTAACTGTTATACATATATAGGAAAGGATAAATGGCTGGCACGTGAGAATCGTACTTCCAATTTGGAATCGTTGCATTATTCTTCACCTTTTTGATATAGTTGTTATCGAACATTTAGTTTCCGTTCCGGGTGCCATCTTTCTTATGATTTTACATACGAGAGAGTCATCTCGATCTAAAATTAATGTACCGCGATGTCCTATCTCCTTGAGCTATCACGGGTACCGCGATAGGTTCTGGTACTATTTCACGATAATGCATTATTCATAAAACATACACGCCACAAGTACCTATAATAATAACTGAATGCAGTACGTAAAGCCGAAGAAAAATGGCTACGTCAATGTTAGAATCGTCGCTCTGGTTTGCGTGGTCAGATAAAAGAGCATTAAAAAAATAAAAAGGCGTCCCTTTTACCACGAATAACTTACGCATGAAGACTGTCGCCCCTTAACATGCTCAACATCAAAGCGCTGCAAAAATGGTTCTCTTCGGAGGGATGACCTGCTAAGGGAATGAGAAGCGTAGTAACGCGGTATAAGAGGAAAAGAAATTCATTTTAATTCAGAGGAACAATGTCATTTTTTTATTTTGAAAAATGTAATATTAACATTTGTAGATTCAAAGAATCCTTCGCGAGGACCCGAACAAAAATGTTCTTTGCTGTTTATTCGATCCGCAAGAATTTTTCACTTAAAAAGTTCTACCTTTTGCTTTTGCTTTTGCTCATTTGATTTGCAAATATATTGTCTCGCAGAAACAGGAGAGAGGATCCTTTCAGGACGACGTACCGAGTATCTGTCTACTTATTTGCCGCGACCTATCCAGCCAATCTATTTAGTTATAGAGGGAGTACGCGGAACCTTTCTCGAAGCTCTTACTTTTCTTGTACACCGCCGCCCCCCCCCCCCCATTAAGATTGGCCGGAGGCCTAAGGAGGAAAGAGATAATTTATTCTAGTATCTTTGTTACGGGCGACTAAATCACGAGGTACTTCACTGATAATTACCAAGTCAGCAACCCATCGAGCGAAGTGTACTTGGACGAAGGCTCAACTGTTACTGAAATCTTTCTTCGCGGAATATTAAATGAAGCGGTGATCCAACACACTCGAGGCAAGCGATTGCGAAGCACTTTCACTATATAGGTATGAAGGTGAATCGCTTATCAGTATCGAAGCTGATAATTTTTAACGACTGTAATTTACTACGGGGAATAAATTTTAAGAATTCACAAAAAGCAGAAAACAATGGCTAACGGATTTTGACGTTGTATCGAACGTCTCTTGGTAAATATGTTAATTTAATGTTATGGACGAGAGACCGAGGAAAAACAGTCTTATAAATATTCAAATCGGAGAGATTTTCGAACATGTGGTAATTCGTATACATAGAATACTCTTTCCAGCTGTGGACGGAGGCTGACAAATTATTACGGTGAAATTGTAAAGATCAGTCGTGTCGTCGTAGATGCAAAAAAAATAAATGACAAATAGTGTCAGGCTCGATTTACTATTTTTTAATTTTTTTATTTTTTTATTATTTTTTTTTTTTTTATATACGAGAAACAAGATTATAGTCGTCATACCCCGTTAATTTCGTTCGTTGATAAAACCAATGAATTGTAAAAGCTTGTCTGAAAACACGTCTGGCTATTAAAAAAAAAAGTAACCCGAAGTACAAGAGGTGAATAGTAATTAGTATCCTGCTTCTTCATACTCGTCGTGTAAGCTCAGCCATTCTCGAAGAATTTCTATGCACTTGCAGTACCATTCACATGGGTTCTCGTAGACACCCTCGCGCAGTTAACTTTACCGAGTTCGGGCCAACTCGAATCTTTGACCTGTTTAACGTCTACGCCGTGACACGAGAACAAAGCATCCCTGTCCGTCGCACAACTTCTAAACCGTCAACTTAGAAATCGAAATCTCGTGAACGTCCGCACGTCGTTACGAGGATATTCTGCACACAGTCACGAACCACGAGAAAGCCTTGAGAAAAGTGAAAAGTCCTCTCTGAAATTGAACGCTGCCGTAGGAGTCTAATTACTCGAATGGATATCGAGAGATCGTCGCACACTCCATCGGTATTATCCATCCAGCCAGCGGTTGCATTACCAACCGTCAGGCTCTGCCTTATCCTCTGCACTACCATGTTCAATTTCGTAAAAAGGAACTTCAAGGCGACAGAGAAAATTCACTCGATGCGTGTGACACTTTCAGACTGCTGTGTCACGACGCCGACGTTTTAAAGGTTCAACGCGAACGAAAGGTTGACGCGTTTAAATTTACATGAAAAATATAGGTGACTGTCACTCTGCCTATTTTAATGGAATTAAAAATAAAAGTTTTCAATGCAACCGTGTTTTCTCTCTCTCTCTCTCTCTCTGTCTTCGCCTAGAAACGGGAAATCGGCTATTCGAAGGGAACAGTGCAAAACGGCAGGCGTTGGTTCGAGGTTAATGTCACGGTCGTAAGGTTCCGCTAGAATAATTGAGTCGCGAGCATCCAGTGGCCACCGCGTGCAATCAACATCGGTAAATTCATAACGAATCCTTCGATGAATCCAATTGGGGGGTAAGTCTGTCAGTTTGTCGGATGTTTCGTGCATAATATAAATCCCGAAGGCAGGCGATTAGTGATTCGTGAAACGTGAGTGTCCCCCGGGTGACCTAGTAATTCTCTGTATTATGAATTACGGCATCTATCACCCCAAGGGAGTCTGAAGTTTTCCCGGTCGTTTTTCGCGAACGAGTATACCGACTCTGCCTGCTGGTGGTCGCCATGCAAAACGGCTAATTGGTATGTTGCTACTGCTGCAACCCGCTGTATAAACTGCACCGCCACTGCGTTGGAATACACGATGCACTTTGACCCAGCTATAACCCCTTATAAATAGGTCGCCCTTATTTATCATGACGAAAATATAGAAACTCGCGTCGGTGTTCTCGTATCCGGTCGTCAAGATAAGATTCTGCTTAGAGAAAAGGATTACACCAGAAGCGGAGGATGTGTGGAAAGTCGCGCTTTAACTTGTCCTCGCTCCCTTCCGCGCTTGTCCAGCTAAGAATCTTTGTTAAGTGCCAGGAGAATGGCCTTCCTTGTATAACCCATTGTAATTTCGGCGAGAGCTCAAGAACTTGGGGGATGCTGGAAAAACTTTATATCTAAATTATAATATATATAAAATTTAGACTAAAGACTAAAGACTGTGTTTTGCCTCTCGTTGACTCTCGGATAACACTCTGGAAGGAAATATTGTCAGGAAATAAGAGGGTATACATCATTCTCTCGGTAAACTTGTTTATGTTGCTTTAAACCCCTTTTCCTCTTGAATGCCTTGCATGCATATACATATTGAATTCCAATGCATCTTTTAATCCTATTAACATATTATCGCTACTGACATAATTCCAAATCAGAACTGCTCGATATGCATTCCTTGAGCCGTTAACCGATATTTCATGCATCCTTAAGCATCCTTAAGCCACGACATCTTCGCCACGACGCGAACCTCTAGCCGTTATCTACATTTTATCGAAAATTCTTTCAGGACGTGGAACCGACAACCCACCTGCAAGCATCGAAACTTTTTCGGCGTCTACGTCGATAAAGTCGGAAAATCCCGAGGTCAAAATTGAGGAGCAGGTGCGTCATCTTTGAAGTACATCATGGACGTCGACTTTTCGGTAAGTTTGTCATTTTTTTTTTCTTTTTTTTCCCCTTAGACAAAAGGCAGTGAAAAATTATAGTATACATATATTATGAAAAAAAAAGAAGAAATTTTCCAACGTCAGCAGCGTAATTTCGTTTAAGAAAATTAATATATAATGTGACGAAGAAAATAACAATATTTTGAAAGCCATCGTGCGCCTATCGTAAATACTTTATTGTCGAGCATATAGCAATCCCTATAGGCTGTGTACGTAACGTCAAGGAATGAAATTCCTAATGATATGTTGATCAGAGAAACATCCTTTGAGGTATTATTAATGTAGGTACGCGGTAGGTACAAGTGGGTCACGTCAGTGAACTTTGACACGAGTGATATATATATATGGATACATTGCGTAAAAGTATATACTCGTTATAAGGTAGGACGATTATGAAATTTGAGGGATCTTAAAAAAATGGACACAAAGGCGTAGCGAGCGCTTTCGTTTATCCGCTTCCACGTCCGAGCAGCCGATCAACGAGAATTTAATACATGCCGTGTACAATCTGTACAATTATGTACTACATAATTTTATTCTGAAAAAAAAGATAGACGATCTGCCTTTTCAAAGCATAGCATCCCGTATTCATTGATATTAACGCCGAGCCAACGTGTTACTTCACCTACGTAAATTCAACGGGATAGAAAATTTCGATATCTTCCTATGCATCCTCGTAATAAAAGCAGCGAACCGAACTTTGTCTTGCGCTCGTAAAACATTTTCCATCCCACTCGTTACCTGGATGAAGGATCTTTAAGAGAGCATCCGAACCCCATATCTTGTACTTGATTATGAGAAAGTTGTACTTTATGGCTACATTACATTCGAAAGTAATGGTACGAAGTCTATGGTATACGCGTTTCCCGCTGTACCTAGTTAATTGTAAAATGAGGATTTTAGTTGTCGAAAATAATTTTTTTTTTAAGAGAAATCAATGTGACATTACGTCAACTTAATATAAAAATTTTTCTCTAGTATTTATTTATTGTTAAATATTAATGACCCCAAGAGATAGATGGCTAAGGAATTAATTTATAAAGTGAAAGATTGATCAATTCATGTTTGATATAATTTAGCTATCTACGACGGTGTCCTTGTTTTCGTATGTGTCAAGCTCAAGGGAAGACACCGGCTGCAGCTGCAGCTGCAGCCTTTACATTGAAAATTCACCATGGGGTAATTCGCTGCAAGAAAGTTTCACCCAGTGCAGCAGCTCGGCTTGCAACAGGCATTAAGATTTTAATTAAGAGACCTTTGCAGTTCCTTTAGACTTCGATACGATGATCTTGAGTAAACTTGTGTAAAAGCATCATTAAGTTTATGTGCAGTAAATTCATGTAATTTTTACGACACCCGTTAGACCCGTCGCGCACGCTACAATGTGTCCCAAGTACAGAGGTTCTTAATATGAATGAAAAAGCAACGTAACGATGGGACATTGGAGTATGGGAATGATTTCATAAGGTTTAATTAATTATTTAATTAGTCTAATAGATCCGTGAATTATTTATCGTCGAATAGGTTATTTTTCGCCATTTACGTTATAGTGTCAAAATGTACCAGCTGCTTTGTTACGTGATTTGCAAATTTGATAATAATCCGTGTCTCACTGTGCCGCCTATCTGCAGTCTCTCACGTTGATCTTAGCACAGACGTTGTACGCTGAGATTTGAATTTTCCGCGTCCCACACAAGATTACACGTCCCACACGCACAGTGCACTTCCGATTAGCATACAACACGTGACGATACGGTGCTCGTAGACCGTATCAACATTATGGATAACAAGGAACCGCAATTTCAGACAGATTGATAATTGCACTGTCAGACGTTGAAACATATTACTCTAGGAAGACGTCGGAATTTCTTGACTTTGTTTTTTTCTTCCCTCCCCCCCGGTAGACTCTGTACTTTCGCTATAGAGTTCTCGAAGAGTGCGGCATTTTGAAAAGCTGTGTCAACGAAGGCACCCGAACGCGTAGGTGACATAGAATACATTTCCCGTACATTTGCAACCAACGTATCAGAATTCCTTGCTTTAAAAGCGTCAAAGTTGTCGAGGGATCGAATGGTGCATTAATTATAATAAGACGCATGTCCCATTGTCATATTTAAATCGTAGAACAAACGTCGTACACGCCAGGCAAACATTACACGAAAGACTCAGGAGTATGTACAGGGAGCGTCAACAGGTCCCAGAGCCAGAGACCATTGTCAAGCACCGATCGGCCTGCATCCCAATTCCAGGACATCGTTGACGCTCGCTGCATTAGTTGTAATTGAAAAATGTGTCGTGGGAGGGCAGCGCTTGTCGGTCAGTAGTCGAGTGAGTGGGGGTACTCGGAGGTCAGGTAAAGAACGTATCGGCATTGGGCTTTAGTCTTCCAAGAGTCGATGTCCTATGTCGAGCTCTTGGGCACCGCGTCCTTTCTTCCTTCGTCCCCCCCCCCCCCACCACCTCTCTTTGTGCATCACTACCGTGATTCATTAATCTCTTCTTCATCTTCTCATCTGTCTGCTGAGGTATATTCACTTGATTATCTACTTATTCTCTTTATTCATCCAACGCGACTCTTTCTCTCTCTCTCTCTCTCTTTCTTTCGTTCTTTGTGTTACCTATTTTCCCTATTTCTTCCGCTGGGCTATACCTTCTTCGCGATATCACTTTGGTATCGCAGTAAACTCCGCAGCAAATACGCCAAGACGGTTTGAGCGGTGGGGAGT
>JARQTH010000731.1:23505-64666 GCA_030142595.1 Trachelus iudaicus | reverse complement strand
GCCCGCTGTTACTTCGGTATCTGTTAGCCGGGTCCACGTTGTCCGTAGGGGTTGGGCCCGATTGTGCGTTTTCTGACACTAGATGGCTTAATCCGGTCCATTGCGCTTGTCCTTTGTTAATTGTCTTGTTTCGTAAAATTCCTCCACATCGGTATCAACTTTTCCCTGAGGCTTTCTGCCTCGAGCCTTCGGCTCGCGTCACACCATCTCTTCTCATACCATTTACCCCTTACCGCCATTAAAAAAAAAAAAAAAAAAAAAAAAAAATAAGCGCGATGTCTATTTTTATAACTACGTCGCGAAACTCGCGCGGCAATCCGGTTGTTGATTCGGTCCTCAAGTAAACGTGTATTGCAAATCCAAAAGTGGCGAAATGCAAAAAGTAATCGTTCGAACAGTGAAATCGTCGCGCGAACGGATCTCGGACTGTCGAAGGACACGGACTACTGGTGCTGTGAGCTGTGCATAGGGGAAGCTGAGAAGGAGATCTGGAACAGACGCAACACGTCGAAGAGGATTCTGGGGTGAGTGACTTTTTATATTTTTCATTTCCGACTCGCCAAAGACGTCTGCTTAAGCGACCATACTAAAAGCTACGCGTTTGCTCGCTACGCATACTAAGTGCACGTGAGAAGCAACGTATCAGGGTGCCATAGCCGTGATAAATTTCGTCGATGCATTTTGACAGCGCCTGTACTCGTGGCTATCGTATAGTCTCGTCGGGTACACTTCTGTCTATACTTCTCGTGAGTGATCGACCGCAGATATACTGCCATACCAAATAACTTTAACTCGGGCTATACTTTGACTACAGAGTCGAAGGTAATTGAATATTCTACGTATCTACAGATCTACACGTGCAGCTTGCACATATCCCGTGCATATTGCATAACGGCGTGTTCGGGTAAACACGTGGCGCGGCGTGAAGTTGCATCAAGATGGTCGCCCTCGATAATTCCTTGCCTATAAGAATCGCCTAACCTCATTAGCCTCGGATACACGGGGCGTCGAAAGATCGGGTGGAATTTTTGCGCAAGAGAATATAATGAAAAGTGAAAACGAGGACCCTGCGGCCACCGAGTGGGCATCTTGAGGAGCCACTGCGCGTGACGCGAAGCAACGGCAACCGACGTCGAGTCCGATGTACAGTTCCCTGTAAAACCAATTGATTCGTAGCGCACTGTCAGCGGGAAAGGACGACAGTGGAAACTTCCTGTAAACGGGCTCTGTTGGATTTTAGTATGAATCCTGGGGGAGGCGGGTCGGAAATCCCAGTAATCCGAACAGTGGGATACGAGATTGAGAGTCGAGAGCGATTAATCAAACCGAGCGCAAACCCTCGAGATGAGAGGCGTGATAAAATTCCACGTCAACAAATACAAGAGAAAAAAGGTATAAGTAGCGATAACACGATGTTGGAGAATTTTTGTGTAGCCTCCTCGTGCGGGAGGAAGATTTAGATGTTGGAGAGGGGTGAACAGGGGAGGGAATGGATCTTGAATGCGAGTGAGAGACGAAGAGTAGTAAAAAAGATAAAGAATACAGGATGAAAAAAGAAAAAGGAAAATGTCGAAGCGGAAGGAAGAGACGACCCCGGAACGAGAAGAGAGTGTCTCGTTGAAAGGCCGGACACGTAGGCGCTCTGGCCATACGTGTGTGGAGCTTCCAACAATGGCTTTCGCGGTACGACGAGCCTCCTATTTTCAGTGAGGAGGCTGCGATTCTCTTCCGATTGCATCTCGAGACCGAGAGGGGAACGCGGATGTCCTATTGGGTTGGGAAATGACGGATGCTCCCGTAGCCGCGCAGTGTGTATTTGGGCCAGGAGTGTTACGCGCGGTCGACGCGAGGCGGGTGGCAGGAATACGTCCACCCGGTATACGTCGTCTCAGCAGCTGATTCGTTTTGACGCCAGGGAAGAAATTTCGGCGGTAAAACAGTTTTTCCTCCTGACGATATTTACTAAGGCGGAAACGCGCACGGATTATCGTGCCGGAGCAAAGGTAGCACACGGGGTGGGTATTATATTCCTAGCCATTTGCTTCAGGCACAGGAGCGATCGTAATCCTTTTGAACCGAGCTTGCGCTACCGGGTGTCTTCCTTGTACGGGAGCAGATTTTTGACACGAGGCTACTTGCTGCGAGCTGTGCTCATTGGGCCGGGTAGTTCGTTAGGTTGCCGAAACTTTGCCAATTAGCGCGGGACACGAATGATCGGGGCTTAATGATTGCGCGTGATAACGGCGTCGCTTAGGCGGTTTCGTAAAATGATTTTAGTCCGTGATCGGGATCGCTTGCACGTGTGGACTTGGCTTCCTCGTTTGGATATGTCGGATATCTTACACGTAGTATTACGCGTCCGTGTCTGAATGAGAGCTCTCAGAGTCTCGTCTGGCTAGCGAAGTTCGGAGTTTGCTCGAATCGCGGCGCCAGCGGCGCAACTGGACCGGCACTGTTTCCAGCTTCCAGTTTCTCGGTATGAGCTTTACGCTTCGCTCCAATAATCCAGAAACGTTCTCGCAACTTCGCGATACACGAGCGAAGAGGAACGGCCGATTTGCGCCAAAGGGATAAGAGGCTTTTCGCGTCGATTCGAAAAGGACACATATTCTGTGTCCAGGCGGAGTTCGATACCCGGATGGGTTAGTAGCAACGGCAGCAGCAGCAGCAGCAGCAGCAGGAGCAGGAGCGACAGGTCGCGGAGGGGCGATTTTCTTTTGAACGAGTGAGATGTCTGTATACACGCGTACAGTCGACTGCTGTATTACGCTCGACCAATCATACGCCTGGAATGCGCGCAGATGGGTTCTTTGTCGTGATTTTATTTTATTTTTTTCAAAGGAGGTCGCGAAAAATTGGCGAAATTGGCAAAAGGGAGTTTCGTGGTCGCGTGCTACTGATAAAACTCCTGGTATAGGGGTGGAATCCTCTATCGCAGTTTTGCCCTGTAATTTGTCTCCTCTATCGAGCTGAAGAATTTAAGAGGCAGACGGCGAGGGTGGATCTCACCCCCCCCCCCACCCCCCACCCTCTACTGCCCCTCGTCCCACCCTCTCAGACGGCCTTTGTTAAACTTCACCCTGGCCGATTCGAGACTGAGGAATGTTGCCGCGAATGGCGCGCATTAATTGTCCATTGTTTTCGCGGCGTTCCAGAATGCGCGACGCTCCCCGCAAGGCGGGACATACGGATCTTGTGGCATCCGACGTCCATTTTGACGGCGCACCGAGACTCCCACGTCTACGTTCACGGCGACGCCTTCGTCGCGACGTCGTAATAAAGCGAGAGCACGATTGCATTGGGTATCCGGTGACGGGGTTGATATCGAAAAGAAAAAAAAAGAAAAAAAAATAGGATCTAGGACTCTAACGTACGTGGAAATTGAAAATATTCTGCATAGCTCTATCTCTCTCTCTCTCTCTCTCTCTCTCTCTCTCTCTCTCTCTCTCTCTCTCTCTCTCTCTCTCTCTCTCTCTCTTTCTCTCTCTGTATCTTTTTCCCTGCACAGGAACAAGAGCTCGACCCGCCGATCACTGTGCCGATCTCCGAATCGCGAAAGACATTAATTATTTAACGTCCTTTACAACTCGACGCGATCATGTCGAAGGGTCACGCAATTCGTATGTTTTTCGTTTTTCCCGAATTCGAACCGTCAGATCTCTTATCGATACGATAGCAGTAATCGCGGGATTAAACTCTTCTTTTTTATCTTCATTCACAGAAACCCGTATTGTTGTTAATTGTTCAAAACGAGTGTAAACGACTGAAAATCGAAGGGCAACGTTGGACTAGGTCAGTCACGCAGATATCATATCGCTCGAGTATCTTCGCAACTCGAAACTCGACGTAAGGTCCAAATGGTAGGGTTGCGAGACCTAACCTAAGCGAAGGCTGCATCCGAAGACGAGATGCGAGAGAGCACAGCATCCGCGGGACGTGTAGAGAGAGGTAGGCGTGGCACTCTGGTTGGCCCGTTGGATGTTCGCGCGCGTGCACGTTGGAGAGTGACAGGACAGCAGGGGGTGGGTGGGTGGGTGGGGCGGGAGCGAGAGGGAGCCAGAGAGGCTGGTCAGAATGAGTCGGGGGCGAGTGCGAGTGAGATGAGGGCAGCTCCTGCCGTGAAGGGTATCCGTGGGTTGCTGGCGAGGAGGGAGAGGGGGGCTTGGGGGGCTTTGGTGCTCTGGCGAGTGAGAGGGGTCGCAGAAGAGAGACGGAAATAGGGGATGGTATTCAGTCACCGCCCGATGTTCGGCGCGCACGGTTTCCGCGAGGGTCGTTCGTATTCGCGTGCGAAAGAAAATTAACTCGTTCGCACAGATCGCGAGTAGTGGCCTTGTCAATCGAAATGACGGCCTCCTGCCCGAAGGCTCTCGGGAAGCAGCCAAGTTAGTCGGGCGGAAACGTCGTCAACTTGAGAGCGCCGTCACCACCACCTCTGTGGCTGGGGTGTGCACGAGACTTGTCTTTTTTTTTTTCTTTTCGCTTGTAATCTTAAAGGAACGAGAAGGAAAAGGGGGTGGCGATGGAAACGAAAAATTGACAAATTTTTAGTGAGTGACGCAAGTGGGATGTGAAATGAACTTTTTTTTTTTCATTTACTGTGTTTCGCGCGTCGCGATACGGTTTCGTGTGAATCGACCTTTTTTTCTATTTTTTTTTTTTTTTTTTTTTTTTTTTCTATGCGTCGGATTTTCCGGGATGGGAATGCTCGTCGCTTTCTCCCCGTCTTTCTTGAAGAGTTCTTTTATGCTGAACCGGTTACTTGCCGTTGTGGGATAAATCGAAAAGTCTGATGGTATCGATTGCGTGATTTCGAGTGATTGTTCAGAGTATTTCGCTCTGTGCGTAATACCGATACGTATGTACGTCGTGACCAAAGTATGTGAAGCACGAACGAACTGACGAGCCGAACACATGCAGGAAGGGGAAGAATTTTGAAAAGGGAGCTGTGCACTTCAGTGAGTGAGTAGAATTTTCTTTTAAGCGCGCTGCGTAGGTTTTCGCATGCATTGTGATTAGTGATTGATTTTTTTTTCATTGAAAATTGATCGAGACGATCGATCACTTTTTTTTTTTTAGTTGGAACCTGGTAGGCGATCTTTTTATTTGGGATTTATCTTGTACGTAAGTTTCACGTGGAACTTTGACGTTTTCGACGTTTCGTCCTGACGTAGCAGTTTAATTAGTGATTTTTGAAATGTACATTTTACGTCAGCCCGAGGTATAGTTTGTTTCTGTCGAAATTTTTTTTCCACTCTGCACGTTGATGAATCGTATCGCCGAGCTTCAAAGAGATGGGAGTTTCTCCGGTGGCTGAGTAAAAAAAATTGTATAATTAAGAAAGGAGTGGCTCGTGATAAATGTCAGATTTGAATTTGCGATTATTACTTTTTTATCTTCTCGCGACCGTAATCGCCATGACGGACGACTCGGGTCCGCGGTAATGTAAAAGGCAAAACGGATGCGTTTTAATGCGAGGAATTTTTCATTGAGAATATTCGAATGTTCTTCGGAACTTTGTCACATCGTGACGTAACTCTTATCGCGTTAGAATTTGTGCCGCCTTGAATTATCGGCGATCGAGGTATCGAAGGAGCAACTTTTCGCAACTGGATTATCGAGGGTTTCGTTCACGAGAAATAATCTCGCCACTGGGTATATTACTTGGGGATTGTGATTATTTAAAGTTTTTCTTTTTTTTTTTTTCATCTTCTTTCCTCTTATCTCTCCGTCTCGCTCCAACACAGAGTGTTCTGCGAAATTATAAAATCGTTTCGTCTCCTTTCTAAATCTCGTAAAATCGTCTTGGGAATCGCGCTATATTGCGAAATAAGAAGCAAAAGCTTCAGGAAAAATTCATTTTCATGGCGATTTAGCTGGGGACGGGAAGACCGTCGGACTGACTAAACCTCATCGCGCTACTTCCTCGCTTGGACTTGGGATTTGCAAGACAGAGAACGATACGTACACGTATATACGTTATACGTATTACGATAGGAATGAAAAAGCGAGAGAGATAGAGAAAGAATTATTTACTTTTATATAAGTTAATTAATAATACAAAAAAATTGTTGTAAATTGACGAAACTACGACAGCAACCTTCGTAATGGGACGCACGCCGCAACAACAGGGCTTTCCCAACCTGATGGAAAATTTTCCATTTTCCAGTAAAACCCAGGAAACTTGCCAAAGTGCAAAGAAGTGTGTGTGCGTGTGTGTGCCGATCTTGCCGAATAGAGCCGGCAGAGCTGATTCCTCGTTCGGCTGTTGTGTAGGGGGGAAGAGTGCGGTTGCGAAAAGGACGAAGAGGAGGGACGTACAGGGAATGAGATGCGTACCGATGGCGTAAGGGATTAAATAATGGGAGCCGAAGATGGGAAACCAGAAGAAATCTTAAGAACGAAAGGCGTACGACACGTGGAGATCGTATGGAAAGACTAGGAAAAGGAAAAACAAAAAAATTGAAAAATAATTCTCGAACTTTTTGCGTAATTTTAATGCGCTCCAAGTAAAGCCCAATATGTCAGGGAGGATTTCTTTCGTGAGGAGAATCAAGCGATTTCTTTTTTTTTTTTTTTTTTTCGACTGCTCCATCTACGCGATGATCTATAAATTTGTCATTGAACGAAGCGCGTCCACGGCGCGCGGTGTGTGTAGCAAACGTCTTTGCGAAAACGCGGCAATTAGGAGATTTGATAATTAAGACTAATTGGGTTAAGAACGGTGGGAGATGGAGGAGCGATAAGAGAGATAAGGGGTGCGTGCGTGTGTATTTGCTCGGCTCGTAAGTGCCAGCGGGTCTTAATTTAATGTTCCCTTCGCTCGGCCGGTTTTCCATTGCAGTGTAATTTTCATTTCTCGCTTGCAGCTCGCGTTCTCCGTCTTGACAGTGGGCACCAATTTTATTCTGTTTATTACGTAAACTGGGTTTCGCACCGTTTCCACTGCATCATGCATGGTTGCGTTCGTTGGGCTTTCTCGATGCACGTGATTGTGCAATATCGAAATTACAGTCTCGCGCGCGCACCGTCCGTCGTTCTTCCCTGGATTGGCCGTCCTGACCTTGAAACAAGAATTATAATAATCGTCTACTGTGTCGCTGGAAGACGTGCCTGTAAAAAAAAACTTGTTACGTATACGCCAGAGATCTTTATCTACCTTCCCGATCACCCCTCGCGCCGCTCTTACGACTTCAGTCTATAAACTTCTTTTTTCCTTCTTCTCCCCCGTACTTCTGATGGAACGAACCCTTAACGACGTCATAGGGGCTATTTACTAGAAATGAAAAAAATATATATATATCGAGCAAATCAGCACAACCTGGATGTTTTTTCTCGTTGGTTCTTTTATTGTCGCGCGGATCACCGTTAGATTTTACATGTGTGTGTATACACGCGTTGCGCTTAGCATCCGATCGATAAATTAGTCGAATAGGTTACACTGTAGTTTTGGGAGGGAATGTACTTGTTGCTCGGAGCGATACCGATCCATCCTTGCCTAATAAAGTTAATTTGCATGGACTATAGCCGCACAGTGGCAATGCTGCTCCGGAGTCCATTGTCGTTAGGCCTGTGTCTCAGGGAAGCAGTGAATTTTAGCAGGGAAACCTCCAATTCTCGAAGGCGCTTCGTGTCGTGGCTACAGGAGGAAAATTACATTTGGCAGTCCGGCCGATGACTTTTTTCAAAACAGTAGCGTACTACCCTTTGACGAACCCTTGGGCGCGATACTCGTTAACGAATGACCCCCTGCAGGGCGACGCAATTACGAGATAACGAATCATTGCTTCTCTTTATTTTTTTTCCCAAGATAGTTTTTATATTTGCCCAAAAATTTGTATCACGTAAAATTTCTTCCAGGCAACACTGTGTCTGGGGCAATCGGACTCGTTCGCGTTACAGGCGATTTTTCTATATTTTTTTTTGCTTCCTTCTCTCGCTCGTTATGGCGTATCACACGTTACTTGGAATTCTTCGGTGAAATTCTTGGGCGTTCGGTAGTCTGCTCCTGAGACCGGCGAGGTTCTGCTTGATTAGCGTGCGAGAAAATTTGGTGGATCTTCGCTTGCTGTAAGAGAGATCGGTCGATCCTTGTGGAGGGCGTCGCTATGTGTTATCGGGGAAGAAGGGGAAGCGGGAGCTCGAAGTAAATTTAATTATGCGATTTAGAAATATATATATGTATATTTGCCATTCTCATTGGCGAGCTTTAGGGTTATATATACATGTGTGTGTGTGTGTGTGCTACGTAGTGCTTTGCTCCATTAAAGGATTCTCTCTCGAAGTCCTAGTGGCGCTGAACTACTAAAGTTGGCAGCTGAGGCTCCAGAGATGAGAGAGAGAGAGAGAGAGAGAGAGAGAGAGAGAGAGAGAGAGAGATGCTCTCAAGGGGTTGAGAGTTGTTTGGCTTAATTAATGGGCATTAATTAGGGAAGAATTCCAAAGTACGAAAGGAAGGCTCGAAATCGTTGGAAGACATTTTTTTTTGCGATTCGAAGATTTCTACAGTGAAACAAAAAAAACGATGCTCGGATCGAAGGATTTTACAATCTTCGGTTCATTTTTCTTCTCGCGAAGATACTCGTGTCGCACTCTTGGTTATAACCCTTTGAGTCTTCGTGTTCGAGGCTCGTTCGATGACGGCGAAATTCACGTTGTCGCAAAAATACGATCGATTGATAATTAATAATATTTTTTTTTGCAAATTTAAGGTGAGTGATACCCCTTTGATCAATCAATACGCTAGAGATTCTCTATTGTATCGTAACTCAAAGTCACGATAAACACGGCGATTCGTTCACGCGAAACGGAAACACGCCCGAAGCTACTTCGAGCTTCGATGCGTTTTGCGATCTATATCTATATATATATATACACGTGCTGGGTATAAAGGGTCTGCAAAGACGTCACAGGGATAGAGACAGAGAGAGGGAGAGAGAGAGAGAGAGAGAGACAGTCCTCGGCAAAGATAATAATCGACGTCGAACCTGTGACGCTGACGACGTCAGCGACGTCAACGGGATCCTCGGAGTATTTGCCATCGAGTAAGCCGCGAATAAATATGATCAGAGATCGAGGACACGTGAGCGATCGATGCTCGAGTCTGGGAAGATAAAGCAAGGGGAGTAGTGAGAGGGAGAGGAAAAATTTCAAAGGAAAATGTTGAGAATTATTTTTAAAAAAATGTTTTCTCCCTCGTATGAATGTTTTTACGGGAAAATAATTTCCGACGATCACTGCGTATCCGCCTTCGGACGAAATCGAGGGAGTGATAAGCCGAAGGTGCGTGATGCATTATGGGTCCCTTCCGGTGGCGATTCCGAGTGCGCTTACCGGGCTCTGCAGGGCCCGGTACCACACTTTTGGTGGAGAATTTTGGAAATGAACGGGGGAGGCTTATACGTAATAAAATTACTCGGGGATATACTTGCCCGTAGAAACAAGGCAATATTTCGCAGTGCGAGTCAGCTCTGGCTCAGCGTAACCAGACCAAAACGCTGCGGGGAAGCCAGCAGTCGGCCGGGTCAGGCGGGATTTATCACTCTGCAGTTCTTGCCGAGACTGAAAACTCGACCGGCATCGGGAACATTGCCATTTTCGAGTCTTCCAGCTAAATCGCGATTCGCCGAGACTCGGTTGATCCTGCGTCCTTTGTTCTTGTCGCTGTGAAATCTGTTTCGAACGTGACGTTATTTTTTTTTTCTTTTCGTTTCGCCCTTCTCTGAGCCTGGAATCCATGATCAACCTTTTTCTTTGCGACTTTTACGTTATCGTAGGCGTTGCTTTGAAAATTCCGAAGGGGTGTGTAATTTGAAAGTTTTTTTTTTTTTTTTTTTTTTTTGTAAACCATGCGTCAATGGATATCCATTTTATCGTTAAAATATACTCATCCCTGCCCAAGAAAATAAGTGACAAAACTCTGGTCGCTTTACGTTTATCTGCCGCCGGCCTTTTTTTTTTTTAAAAAAAAGTCGAGTCGACTTGCTTCGTTACTCAACATAGGTGCCAGACGCGAAAGAAGCGACTGAAAGTCTTAGAGGTGAAGCTGGAAGACTGTTTGAGGGTTGAAAAAGGGGTGGGCGATGTTTATGAAAGCGGGCAGGGGGAGGGGGGGGGAGTATCGGGCGCGGCTTCATAGAATTTAGTGTCGAAAAATGTGGGGAAAAATTATAAGAGCCTCCTGGGGGTGGATAACGAAATTTCCCTTTTTCCTTTTATTTCACCCGCCGCAGTATTTCAATTCGAGCCACTGTGCACTCCGCACCCTTCGAAATATCGGCACGTGTCGCCGTACGCAGACGTAGAGGGCGCCAAAGTAGGCTGGGTTAGTCTTAAAGATTTTTTGTTTTGTTTTTTATTATCCCTCCCCGCCCAGCCCTTTTCTCTTACCTCTACTCAATACCCAAGAAGGAGTAACGCGGCGGGATGGCCGTTCTGGCCAAAGTTCTCGATAAAGCTAAAAGGTAAAAGGGGCGAGGAGGTTAGAGGAGGTTAGAGGAGGTTGATGTCGAGGAACTTTAACACTCGCGAGGAGCCCCGAGTACCTAAACCCGCGGGTGAGATAAGGGCGCAGCCTCGTAGAAAAGTTGAGAGTTATCGTTGAGAGAGCCCCACTGACGAGTTTGCGATAAATTATCACGGCGTATCCCTCCTGTTTTCATGGCTCTCTGCCCGGTAACGCTTTTTCGCATTAGAAACATTTTTAGTGCCCGTTTTTCATTTGCGCTACGTGTATACCTATATATACACATATCGCGATAACAACGCTCATACGCTGCGTTCAGATCGCGTATCGATGACGCAACCAAGTTGTTATTTCAAAAATTTATTTTTGTATCGTGATGTGCATGTATTTTTTTTTCAGTCGCATTTTCGATTCGACTTTTCCCTTCAGGTTTCCAACTCACTTGGGGCTATACGGACGTGCATGTTGATCGTGTGCGAAATGAAAAAATTAATTTCCTGTCAAAAAAGCCTTGGGTAGATATCGGGTTTGTCTTTCGAGTCTTGTCGAGAAAAATGGACTGTGAAGACTTTTATCTGGACTGTAGACATTAAGAAAGTGTTGCAAGCGTATTTTTTTTTGGTGGGAGAGGGGGGCATCTATTCATCGGCCTTGGGGCTTCGGTGGGTCGATGAGAGTTTTTGAGTTTTACGTGTATGAGGTATCGCGAGTGTCTAGCAGCGTTATCGATATGTCAAAAATTGGATGATTTTTCTTTGGTGAATTGATCTAATTAATTTCGATATCCCTTTGGATACAACCCTAGAGGTAGTTCTTTTTTGAATGAGTTCAATCTTGTAAAAAATGTTTACCTAACTTCACTTTGACCTACCGACGAATGACTTTCCTTATCAGTTTCTCCGGACAATCGCTACTTGCCATTTTGGAAAATCATTCTGGATCGTGGTCCAGCTTATTTTTATGTAATAAAAAGAAAGAATGCATGACGTATCTCGTTCTCAATGTCCCGAACCTCCCGAAACTCTTGAAACTGAACCTACGAACTCTAAGAAGGAGAACCGGGTACATCCATCTGCTAGGACTCCAAAGATGTCCCGGGGGTATCGTTATAATTTATTGGAGGTTGCGTCGTTTCAAGAAAATCATAAATGCAGAACGAAACAAGAGGAGACGAAGTAAAATATTGGCGCGCGCATCTCGAAGGTTCGAGCGATCTCTCTCTCTCTCTCTCGACCGATCAGACGCTTCGCTTGGATAAAGCAGAACAGCGGACCGGAGCAACGATAGTCAGTAAAGGCTAGAAAATAGATATTTCTCCAGAAGTCGAAACCCGATACGAAGGAAGGAAGATTAAAGGTTCGCATCGTCTTGGTCGCGCAGGCGCGTCGCGCAACACGCTGGACTCGATTCCAGTTGAGGACATTTTTTTTTCTCCGACTTCGTCACCCACAGTCGACTCAATCGATATCGAATTCTCGATCGATTCGACGGACCCGCCATTTATATATCGGGAACGTGTGAAGTCGCGGGCGAAGGTAAACGATGCGATGTAAGGAAGACCTAATGATTTTAAAGCAGAAATTCGGAAGGCCATCAAAACCAACTCGACGACTAGATCGGACTGGAGTGTGTGCCATTTGCGGTAAAGACCGTCAAGTTATTTTAATTAAAAAAATGAAAATGCGCTTCTTGACAAATGGCGCCGCTCCGTGGTTAACTTCAAATCTTTTCGTATCTCGTCCCGCAAGATTTACGAGACGTGACTTTTTTCTTTTTTTTTTTTTTTCTTCGCCCCTGACGTAGTCCACAGATCATTTACGACCTGATGCATTCGTAATTCGTCATAAGAGCCAAGCTGCTCTATTCCCCAGGAAGAACGGGGTCCGCTGTCAAAACTGATCCAATTGTCGTTCGCTGACGCGCGTCGGTCTCGCCGGAGTATTTAGTTCCTCCGAAAATTACTTCCGGCATGTACCGCGGGGGGCGCGCCAGGGGAATTCCCTCGAAGCGTAAACGGGTAAATACCATATAAATATATATATATATATATATATATAGGGCAGGTCGAAGAAAGAGCTTAGCAGTTCGTTCGCGATGAGTCCGAACTACATAGTTCGGTTGGGAATTGGTAGACAATACCGGATATCACACTGGCAGTTCGTAGTAGCACGAATCTTCACGAGTTAAGAAAAGATCGGGCACGTTCGTATCGTGTGGACGTACAGACCTACAGATGTGCAGATGTATATACGGGATTCGGAGGAGTTTCGGGGCTTCCATCTTGTATAATTGGAAAGTTCGATCGAGTGACCACTGTGCTGCTGCTATCTCTGACCCCGGCTACCTCGTTGCCGTATGTTGTCTCTCTGTCTTCGAAATTACGTTTAGCTTAAATTACGGCTGTCCCGTGGACGAGGTCGGATGTCAAACTTGAATTACGAAAATTTGGAGATGTGACTTTTGCACGAGTTTTTTTCTTTCGCTCTCGGCTAATTCGACTCCCGCATCTCCCGCTTATCTCCCTGACTTTGAGTCTTTTTACGATTAACCATCGGAGGTATCGCCGAGCACGATACTGTCAACGCGTCCTGGAGATTCGCGAAGGCGAGATGCAGGTTGCACAGCATCCAAGTCTCGCGAACGATAGCTGCGAACGGGGTTGTTCGACGCTACGTGGAAAATTCATGGAAACGCGGAGGGGCCATTATTTTTTGGTGGATTTTTTGTTTCGGCGAATTTTATTCCGTTTCTTGAAATTTGTGATTAGGAGGGGGAGGGGGGGGCGGTGGGGGAATTCGGATTGGGTCGAGATTCGTCGTGAAATTATCCCGCCTCGTTCGGCGGTAATCGTCGAAGGATGTAATTTTAATAATGGACTTACGGTTGATTTGTGCCAATGCAGAAGCGAGAAGGGAAGCAAAAAATGGGCTTTACGCTCAGTGCAAAGAGAGAGAGAGAGAGAGAGAGAGAGAGAGAGAGAAACTGGCTTCGAATCGCAAAAGCTTGCCAATTTAACGTGCTCGCGCGTGCGTGGCCGGTTTTTGTCAATTTGTAAATTTGGAATTGTAACGAAAGGAGAAAGAGGAGAAAGAGTGTAGCCTTTGATCTAGCGGGGATTAACGCGCAATTTTTTATTTTGACTCGAGCGAATTGAATCACTTCGTTTTAGTTCGTTTCAAGGATGACGTAACCGGCTGATTTAAATACGTCATCGCTCGCCAATTCGCGTTCTCGATTGGCCTCGCTGCGACACCGTGAATCCGAAATTCTCGTGGGAATCGAAGCGCGCAAGAATTGCCAAAATCACACGGACCGAGGATATCGAATCGATTCGTTTAAAATCGCTCATTCGCGTTCAATGAATTTTTGGGCTTTTATATGTTTTTTTTTGTTCGAGTCATCATCGCTGCCAAAAATAATTCGTTTTTCGGGAGATCTAAGGATACAATTAGAAGACATGCCGTGAGAAGTCATCGCTACCCCATATAGATAGAATAAAAAAAAAGTTTTGTCGCAGCATCGTTGCTGTCACATTTTGTAAATCTCATCTCCATCCTCTTTGTCTACCGAAATGAAAATACTGCTGCACCCTGCACACCGGTACAAAGTTCGGTCTATTAAAATATCAGGATACAGGCTGTAACCCATGTATCAGATATCTTGTAATTATCGTAAACTATGGATCGATCGTACTCGAGGGAATGCTGTTGGTGCTGGACCAGAATACCAGGAAAGATTGAACAGAGAGAGAGAGAGAGAGAGAGAGAGGGAAAGAGATGAATAAGGAAAGTACCGTTCACAGGATGAAAAAGAGAAAGAGAAAAATATTGAAGAGGGAACGAGGAAGAGTTTCGAGTAATTAATGGATAATCGTAGAGCAGAGAGGCGCGCATGCGCACGATCGAAGCATCGGCCACCATAGATAACGTCACTACAAGTCGCGTCTTTCGGTGTCGAAGTCGCGCAGCGTCATTTAGCTACAAACGCCCAGGAGTTGCAGGTTATCCAAGCTTGGTTGAACGTTGGGCAATAGTCGTGAAAAAGGAAAAAGGAAAAAAGAAGAAAGAAAAAAAAAGAAAGAAATGGGCAAAGGCACGCAATCAATCAGGGGGCCCCCTGTACGTGTGGGTCATCCTTTAATTCTCTCCTTGGTCAGGTGTCTGTTTTTATACCCACGGAGATTCTTTTTCTCTTCCATCTCGTCGTTCGCTCCCGCACCGAGCGATTCCGTTCCAAGGTATGACGAGCAGCAACCTAACCTCAATCCCTGCTGGTATTTTTCCCGGGGTCTTCGAGCCGCTTGATATCAAGGGGAATAAAGTGCTGCCAGAGAGAAAGCCTGGAGAATCTAGGTACTGGGAGAGAGAGAGAGAGAGAGAATTGCGAAGGGTCACTCATCCGACATTGCTGTCCGTTCGTGACGGTTAACCTGACAGCCAGCAGACTCTCGCAGATAAATCAAAGGAGGAAAATCCGTCCGTTCCGGGTGAAACGGATCGCGCCGACGGGAGAACGTCGGCTGCTGGGAATTCGCTGGTAGATGCGAATAGTTTTGCGAATTATCTAGACTCGTGTGACAAAACGGGAATACCAACTGTTGGGCGCTAATGGAACGGAAATGGGATTAGACGTATCGTCTCTATGGATTTTCGCACTTTGCCAATGTGTATTCTGCTTCGTTCACGACAACACGGTCTTATGTGGTGGCTTGGTGTTATTATGGTGCTGCTGGCTTTAACGTTAATAGGCCAATATCATTCGGTCGCAGTATGGCAACATTGAAGATATGCGTTGTGGCGAAATTCCTTCTTCTTTTTTTTTTTTTTTTTTTTTCAATTTATATAAAATCCGTCTCTGTCGAGTAGCTTCTGCACTGTTGTCACTCTCGCAAAGTCGTACGGTCGTAATTACGTAATGGAATATTTTTTTAGGCGAAATTTCTGCCTATCGATTTTGATTTGCTATGCGAATTTTATGCGCGGTACGCATTTGCATCTTGAATCGTGATTGACATTTTAATTGTCCTACTCTCGAGTCTCTTGATAGTGAGATCTTTCAGGTTTTTGTGGACCGAAATTGATATCGGAGGGTGGGCGGATTTTTTAAAAATTGACTTCGAGGGATGTCGGATCGACGTGTCAATCGCATTCGCGGGATTTTCATTAAAATGGTTTAACTTGATAATTAGGAAAACAATGGCGGTCCTAGGTCAATTTAAATTCGTGCGTACGTGGATATATATATATATATATATATATCTGGTCAAATTGAATGGTTCAGCGAGTGGGATCATGTAGCTTGTGCTTTGGTAATACGTGTTATCGACTCGGGAGTGTTTCGGACAGTCGCTTCGTGTATTGATTACGCGTTCACGCACTTGACTAAAGGAACGATTCGAATTGAACCGGGATATATCTCGGATAATCGTTATCGGCCCTCCATGAGCATAAATACGGATTTTATCGTGGGAATTTTCGTTTACGTCAACGTTGGTAATATTTTAGCCGATAGGAGGTGCGTCAGGGAGAGGCATAGCCATTAACCTTTGTGAGGTTAATAAAAAAAAAAAGGGGGTTGCAACCGGATGCTGCGAGATCCTAACGAAATTTTTGACTTTTGTCTCAAATCCCTTTTCATGCAACACAAGATGACGACCATGTGCGCGCCCCATTGAAAACTCTATGAGATAATCACGGGTTACGGATAACTTGATTAACAGATAAGTGCCGGCTCCCTAGGGAGATGCTGAATGGGAACCACTTGATTACGTGCGCTTGATCGTTAATTAATAATTAAGACTGTTCGTCACGCAACCAGCAATTACGAGGGTTTCGGTTACAGATGTGGTTGCTTTGCCGGCAAGTTGCTCTGCAGCCGGAATTCGGTTTTGGAATCGGATGGTCCATTTGCGGAGGATGAGAAATTTGGGACGGAACCGTAAAACGATTTAGATATTTGGCAATACACTGAAATCCATTTAACGTACGGCGGTCCGTATCGATATCCCTTTGCCGATAAAAAATATCGGATCTCCGAGACGATCGGTGCGTCCAAGAGGGAAAGGTGTTATCGGGAATGCGATATAGCGGAGGGCTAGTCGTGTTCGTCCATCAAAATTGAATTAGCGAATTTTATTCTTATCGAAATATCTGACGTTTCGAATTCGTACGAGCGGATCGTCGTTTCTTACGTCATCGGCGGATGCTGCTGCTGGCGCTTCCTTGAGATAAGAGGGATCAGCGTGAACGTTTGGCTAATAAAATTGTCGATTAATTAATTATCGGGTTATCGAGGATCGAGAAGTTAATTTCGGGCTGCTGCAACACGTGTAAGAGAAATTAAACGGAATGACTGATGCAGCTGCCTTTGCTGGACCGGAATACTGTGGGGGCTGGAATGGTCGATCACGGCTATTTTATTATATCGAACGAGGTATAGGGAGTGTAGAGTCGATTTATGCTTTGCGATAAAGTTTTATCGGTTCGTCAAGCGTTCTCGGTTGGGCTTTGGTGAAATAGTCTATTTACCGTGACGTCCGACGTACTGAGGGGGGTCCAGGACGGCCAAATCGTTATGGGTATATTCTATTGTTGCTTTTTGAAAAATAACGGGGCGGTGAGGAGGAGGAGGAGGAGGGGGGTGGTGGTGGTGGTGGTGGTGGTGTTACGGTCGAGAGGATTAAAGATGACGAATCTCGAGTCTCCAGTGTAGAAAGGACTGATCGTAGCACAATGCGAAAATTGGAGGATGCTGGATTCACGTGTAACGTCGTCTCGATGCGCCAGGCTGAATCGCTTTGTAGTTGAGCTTCGGCTTTGTTCGAGTCGAAGACGGTATCGGCCTAGGAAGTATAGCTGCTGCTCCCGAGACAATTGGCCTTTGTAATGAGACCTTTTATTTATATCTTTACCTTTTCTTTTCTCTTCTCATTCCTCGATACTTATACGAAATATAGGCACCGCTTTGGTTTATCATTTTTATCATTTCTGCCTGGTCGTTTGATTTACGTTTAACGCGGGGGCGTCTGTTATGGGTCCGACCATTTCGAACGGACAATTCATTTTTGAATAGAAAAATCTTTATGGAATCAATCGACGCTTTTCACGAGGTTTTTCACTGGGACTATTGATTTTTAGATCGAAACGCGTTCCTTTTCGACAATTATAATTTTTTGATTAAATTTTTAATTGGCAATCACTCCCGAAACGCATATCGATCGAACCTGAAGAATCATCGATATCTCCGAGTCGCTCAGCCTGAGTCGCGGGTAACGTCAAGATAATCCAGTGCGAAAGAGTAACTCGGCCGAATTCATCACGAATAGGCGAAATCGATTTCGGCGACAGAGTCGCTTCCGCGCGATACGGACTATTTCGTTCGACGTCGAAGACTCGATCTCCTCGGCATTATCAAACGCGAAGGAAAATCGTGTCTTCTTATTTCCATGGTGAGCTCGAAAATATTTCGATTACCCGGTAAATTCGAACGTCATCGTAATTTTGGCGAACCCACGAAAGAATTTGATGCGAAATTCTATGTATACATTCGTACGATACGAGCAGTAATAATCGTATCGAGTCTCTCGTAAAGGATAACCATGCATTTTCTATATACTTCGGGAAACTGGTATAACCCATATATATATATATATATGCCTGCAGCATAGATTAACGGGTAGATAGATGAAAAATAAATAGAAAATATTTCGATCGATCAACCGGATACACGGTGAACCGTTGAATTCCGGTCAATCGATCGTTGTCCGATCGATGTTTTGCCGTTTCTGTTTTTACTCCGTCCACCGATTAATTCAAAGACACGAGACACCCCTTAGATTATTTTTTCGTCTTTCGTTGATCCACTTGTTTGGCTTCTTTTGACGGGCCGATCGGCGCTCCCGTGCAAAATATCCCCATTCAATTTCATAATATCACTGAGTATTATTAATCCAGTCAGGTTCCAGGCCGCGAGACTCTTTGGAGGCTTTTAAGATATTTCGTAAAAATACTTTCAGTTTTTCGAATTTTCATGCGCGCGACGGCTCCTTTATTTTCATCTCTTTCCAGCTTGCATATCGGATATCACGTTTCGCGGGCGATTATTTATTAACCGAGCTGGAGCCACGTGCCTTCCGCCTCGAATTTCACGGGAACGAGAAGCATCGCGATGCGCTTTACTGCGCTTTACTGCGCTTTACTGCGCTTTACTGCGCTTTACTGCGCTTTACTGCGCTTTACTGCTGTACACTCGGTGGGATTCTTTTAAATGTGAATAAAAAGGTGACATATTGCTGGAAATCCTCGAGTTAACTTCGACTTTATGTATATATTTTTTTTCTCCCCTTTATGAGACGCTCCTGGGTACAGAGCGTGTTCTTTTCATAAGGTCACGTATGGAGGAGAGAGAAAACGTTCGCATGTGTGAGACTGAAGAGGGTGGGGGGCGGAGGAGGGGGGAAAGGGGGGAGGTAAGCGATACTCGTGGAAATTGACAATCGGGTTAGGGTGTTTGAGATATTCTGTATTTTTTTTTTTTTTTTTTTTTTCTTTTCATTCTTCTCTCCTTCTTCCTTTCGAGTCTCGCGCACACTTGGGAGAAATATGAAATTGCAAAATTAGATCCGGCGCTGGGGAGGAGAATCCCTGACAAGTGGGCGACGGACCTCTTTATGTGTGATCCCATGAGCTCCTGACGACTGTTTTTCATTTGAAATCCCTCGACAGATAAAACACGTATTTATGGCCGATAGCGAAACGTTATACCAGGATATTTATTGCAGGTGTATATATCCTAGCGCCATGCTCGTAAATCGATAACGGGTTTGCTTGCATATAGTCGCGGCGAGTGTATCGACAAAAATGACCCTGCGAGATAGTAAAAATTTTGTTTTTAGTCAATTCAGGATTCGGGATAAGGCCGCGATATCAATCAATACTAGGGAACTATCAATCACCCGGGCGTATTTGGCTCTAGAAGGATCAACGAGATTTCAGCCACCTTTTGGAACCCACCGATCCTCCCCGAGAGTCTCCAAAGAGATTCTTGAACGCTTTTCCGGAGGATGCCAATCTTTTTCGACATTTTTTGAAAAAGCGACGAAAAACTTTTAGCTTTTTTTTTTTTTTGGACTCTCCCAGAGGGTAGGAGAGGTACAGGTGAAAGGATGAAATTTTGTTTGACACTTGCCGACCCTGAACTTCGCCTTGATTTATTTTGATTAATTTTGATTGTCCTTCTTATCGTGGGTGTAACAAGGGTAGTTTTTTTTAGGAAAATGAAAGTTTTAAAATTTAGAAAAAACTTTTTTCAACACAATCGTCTCTCACCCTTGCTTCTATATTGATCCTTCGTCTTTGACGCACAACTCGAAAGGGCTCTTGTTCCTTTCTTGACAATGTATCTGGCTGGATTTTAATAATCCTCGGAGATAAAGCATTTGGAAGTTTCATTTTTGACCTCGCTCGCAATCTCGAAAGTTCACATTGAAACTCGTCTCGGTCTGGTGATAATCTCGCTGATGATATCAGATTCGTAATATTGGCAAATGGAGATTTTAGACATTTTCTTCGTAAGACTTTGGCTCGCGGGGGTAGGTTTTATGAAAGGGAGGACCTCCCACTTGGCCCCTTTTTTCATTTTCCAATAACATACTCTGTGTCCCTTTTACGCGCGTTGTCAATTATTTTTATTACCGCCAGACAGGGAGATTCAATGAAATCATCATATTTAATTATAATTTTATTCACTCCCGCATCGAACGGTTTACGCCATTGCGAATAATTATACTTGAATTCGAATATTTGTTTTCTCTGCCAATATTTTTTTGTTCGCACGAATTTCATTTTTGCGTCTCCGCTATGTGCATAAATTTTACTGTGTCGATACTCCTGCATATGCATAGTATTTATATTGCATTGTAGAAATATTAAAATTCTTAATGCGAAGGTAACGGGCGTGACTCACAAATTGCGGGGTACACGTATAATTCGTTTGTTTCTTGTTTCCCGTATAATTTGCATTTATTGGTGAATATTAAATTTTATAATAAAAAAATTTAATTTTATTCTATTCGAATGAATCATTTATACCGTTCAAGTATCATTACCAAATCAGCTAATGGGATACGGTACAAGTTGCTGGCGGATCGATTTTCATTAATTTCATTAAAGTATTTCGCCGATTGTTTTCCTAATGCATATTCATAATTTAGAAAAAAAAAAAAAAAAAAAAAAAAAAATAAACCGGATGATAATTTAGCGAATATCTCTTTCAATTAGCATACATATACATATGTATATGCACACAGATTATATCGAGGTACAAAGAAAAACGAATGACCAAGAGAAAGAGTGAAAATTATGAATAAAAAATTGTTTATTTATCCTTAATTTACATAAATTCATTCGCCGTCGCAGTCGCAATCGTTCGCATTTAACGAGAAACAAGTCAGACTAATTTAACCCGTCGACTAAAGCGTCGAGAACACGCAGGTTGCAAGTGACTGACTCGGGGAAAATAGATCGAGAGCCGCCCTGGACTCGCGTAGCTACGAGTGGCTACGAGCACGTAGTGGAAGCAGAAGGAGGCGCAACTGCATTCCGAGCAACACGTGGACCTATTAATGTTTTAGTTGGACAGGAACATCCCGAACATCCCGAACACCCCGAACACCCCGAACATCCCCGGGGCACAGCCGCGGCACACGGGACTCGAATGAGTATTTGTGGAATTCAACGAATGACCTTGACTTCTCTTCCAACTCGCGAAGCCACCGAAAGGAGGAAAAGCCTTTGCGTAATTTATCAAGTATCTCGAAAGCCGCAAGGTATGCAGCCAGCAGAGGATACACGTGGAATTAGTTGGCGGAAGTTAAACGCGCGTTACGATAATCGATCTTCGCGCTCTTGTCTCGAGATTCGATATATCAACTTAAGAATGAATTGTTGGAGGTTACGAATGAGCAAGGTGTAACGGGTGTAAAGTTTCTAAGGCTATCGTCAACCGGTATCTCGAGCAATACGTTAAAGTTTCTAAAAGTTAAGTGGTTATGAGGGATCCGCCGTTAGGTACAGCTCCGAAGCAGGGAAGGTCGCTCGATCGCGTGGGCTCTCTGCGTGCCCTAAGATTTCCCATGGGTCGAATGTCTCATGCGAACCGAACCGACTCTGTCCCGGAGTTACTCGACTCACAGGTTATACACTCAAATTGCCCATTGGATAGACCGAGATAGGTGCGGAAATTGTTCCTGGAAACTTATGAGAATTTAATAAAGGTTATGTACGTGTACCGGTGACATGCAGGGTGCATCATTTTCATTGGGATTGACTTTAGTGTAAGAAGCTTGTCCGCGAAGACGGAGAAGACGGGGCGCGGAGGGCAGTTTCTTTTGCTCGATCAAACGGCAAGAGATCATCTTTTATTTGGTTCGAGACTCGAGTCCCGTCGATAAGTCAGTTTTGCATTTTCTTGCAGAATCTCTCGTATTTGCTCGCGCGCCGTGCAAACAGCAATAACCGTGTGCACGGAGTGTGGTACGTTGTTGAAATATGGATGAGGAAATTCGCAAGTAGAGATGCCGAAGAGACAGGATCCTGGACCCGCGCGGTTTGTTTGCTCCGCGGAAAGACCCTGAAATTCTTGGGAATAAATCGAAGCAAGGATTCCTCGTCGCACGGCTTAGACTTTATCTCGGCGCACTTACTGCGCATCCGGTAGTCAAGATACTCTCGTCGAGTCGTACAACAGCGGAGGCGCAACGGTTTCTGCCATTGAGATTCAACGACGTGCGAATCGTAATCGAATAAGGATTTCGCGAAATCCTTTGAATGCGCAACGCATACGGGGGAGGCGGGGAGGCATAGTCGATTCGACTGAATATTTACGGCATTAGCGTGCAACCCTGGATTCGCGTTCGCGGATTCACGAACGAGCGTGACGACTCCTCGTTATCGCGCTTATCTTTTGTTTTCGCGTATCGCAACGACCTCGCGGCACGAGGATGGATAACACTTGCAGCATCACCAGTTGCACCGTGTCGAATGCATCTCTAGTTATCAGCGGTTATTCCTTTATACTCATTCTTTTTTCCTACTGTCGTAGAGCCAAGTCTGACGGAATGGCGGAATTTGTCGTGATGTAATTTCACTTTTTTTTTTTTTTTCAACCTTATTCGAAATTCCCGCCAGCCTCCGGCGTCACTTTGACTCGCGAACGGCCAAACTCGCGTGCTCATTGGCTTTTCGGATGCGCAGAGGAGGATTGGGAATTGGGAAACTTCACCAGGGGAATTCCCGGGCTCCTCGCTCGGTAGGCAGGAGCGGAACGTGCTTTGGGCCCCCGACGCTTCGTCACTTTACCACGTGAAAACTCTGCGTCTCGATTCGAATCTCCGTTCGGCTCGAACTTACTTCTCTCTCTCTCTCTCTCTCTCTCTCTCTCTCTCTGATAAGTTGCACGCGCGGGTCTTCCTGGCCTTATCTCTGCCTTTGCTTTAAATAGAAAAGGCTCTTCTTCGTGTAGCTGCCGCCACCTCCCCTCCCCCCCCCCCCCCGCTTCGCCCAAGTAAATTACGAGTTTTTCAAGCGTTTTCCCTATGCGGCTTCCTCGCGGCAGCGAAAACTTTTCCATTTTAAATAAGAATAAATTCTGTTTCCCTCGCAAATGCGATGCTTATGGCGCGAGTAACAAGGAGAACTGCAGAGACGTATCTTCTGGCATAAAGGAGGAACGTTACTTGGATATGGGACTTATGGTACTCGGAGCATATGAGTTTTGCCGGTGCACTTTAACGTATGCTTTATTCATGTCGACGTAGACATCATCCCCCCCCCCTCCCCCCTCTCTCCGCCCCCGACCTTCCCACCCACCCTTCATACTTCTCATCTTACACTTTGACTACGTAGTTAGCGAAGGATTAACAAAGACCATGGATACTTTTGACGATTTTTACAGAAACCTGAATAATCTTGGAGGAATGGACCGTCGTCGCGCGTAGAAACCGAGTGGCGAATTATGAGAAAGATTTTAATTATCGTTTAAGTAACGTATAGAAATTTTTGTATCGTACGCAGAGTCAGTGAGAAAAAGAATTCACTTTTTTTTTTGGGCGCGCGATTGTCAGAACAGAACGCGTACCGGATATTATAGTTTTTTTTTTTCACGGTCAAGAACGAATCGCTTGTCGATGCATCCGAATGAGAGATTGAAAATGGAATTTTATTTTTCAAGGAACGGAGATAGAAACGCTAGGACAAAATTGCATTATTAAATATTCAGGTCTATATAGAGACTGACTACAGTTGGGGACCTGTTGGTAGATTCCGGAAATACGGCAGAAAAACTTTTGACGCAAAAAAAAAAGAGACGAATTAAAAATGTTAATAAAAAATTTCAATGTTTTTGGGTTTTACAAGATAAACGTCGCATGGAATATCTCATCGGCAGCCAAGGGCACGGCAATTCCTAATCTCCAAGTTCAACTAATTATCCGGTCGATCCTTTGCTCAATGTCCTGTTCGGTTCTCTTGATTCTCTTGGTTCGTTTCGTCCTCGAGTCCGAGAACTAAGAGAAAATTACGTGAACAGTATATTCTCCGCTGCTGGATAACTAGCTGGACCAACGTTAATGGCTCTTGCTACTTGCCAACCTCCTAACGAGTGCACATCTCCCCCCCTCCCCCCCATCGAACCCTCTCACATCGGTACTCTTGCTCTACTCGGCGTTCGATACCCCTCCACCCTCCATCCCTTCTCCTCCTCTTCTTCCTACACCCGATGTGACGTGATTTTTCGAATCACGGTCCCAAGGCGGCTCCGGTTCCCGAAACGGATAACGTTCTCGATTTTGTGGTTCCCTTCGGATCGCCATCCTCTGCTCAGAAGCTACGCTCTCGGATTGATTCGCACAGTTATGTCGAGGCTCTCGTAAGATTTCGTTATTGTTTGGTTGAGGTCGAGGTGCTCGAATCTGCCGTGAGGAGATAGTCTCGAGGTACGAGACGTCTCCACGGACCGGCAGAAGCCCCGGTGAAATATCGGCGCCCCGCTGGAGATGGGCAAAGGGCTGTGTAGGGGGGCCGGAGTTTGAGTTTTGATACGGTTAAGGGCACGAGGAGGAACCTCCTGCCCGAGTCAAGGATGCGACGACCTGGGGAAACGGCCGTGAAGGATCTCCCTGAACGTTACGTACCGATTGGTTAAGGAACGCTCTCTCGATTTGGTTTAAAGGGACGACTAGAGGGAGACGAAAGAGTTATGAGTTATCGGCTCTAAGGATCTCGATCAATCGATCGAACGATTGGTTCTCGGATTTGACTGTTGTCGAAGCACGGGCAGTCTCGGGGCACCGGCCGAGGTGTCACGAGCTGCCACGCGCTCCCGCGTGCTATCCGTTGATACCTTTTCCAGCCGTGTTTCGGTACGGACAGTTCTCGCGTTGTTCTCGCGATATCCGGGAGTTCTATGAATTCCTGGGAGTGTCACGGAGGTGCAGTGCAGTGCTTTGGTACAGTGCCCACCACAGAGTCCCTTGGATACGGTTCTCGGCCATCCCGTATCAGCTGAAACCAACTCCGGTGAGTTCTCCCGATTTATTGATTGTTGGTGAAGGGATCTCGATTTACGGTTAAGCTTCGCTCACTCACGCTCTCGATTCGCTGCTCTCTGTCTCGCGCACTATTTGTGCCTGCCTCTGACCTCCGACCCTTTAAACCGTGCACTTCCGTTGCGTTTGCTGATTTTACGCGAGCCCAAAAATCTACGGGATCCGTTGAGCTAGCTATCGCCTCGTCCGACAGGTTCCGCCAGAGTTCACGTTTTCGTGGAGTCGGGCCTGTTCCCCAGCCCAACTCCCAATTCATACAGGTCGGACGGCCAAAGGTAACGCAGGTTAACGTAGGTTGGTTCTCGAAGATAGTTCGCTCTCGGATTTTGTTCAGCTATCGGTGTCGAGTTCAGAAAAGAATAGAATTACCTTACACTGTATATCCCACTGTAGGTACCATGTACGTTGCACGGTGTGCGTACTATATATATATATTATACTTGCTCAGCTTCACTTTCTACAGTAGATTCTTGTTATTAATTTTATTATTAATTTTGATCGGTCGTTCAATCTTGCTTGTGCAGTGGAAATTAGAATTTTTTAATTTTTTTTTACGAATTTTAGTAAATCCACAAGGTCTGCGTAATGTGTCATGCGTGTTCCGTATATCTGAACGACTTTGAAGTTTGCGACACGCGCTTGAAGTCATTGGCTATCGATGATGCAGGAAATGCTGTTAGTCAAATGGGTATCAGTGATTGCATACATATTGCATTGTATATCTGTGCAGAAATTCTTTTTGATATTACAATATTCCCGGTAATACCCTACGAGTATTTGTTTAATTTTCATTTTTTTTTTTTTCATTGATCGATCGCGACAAGCTTACCGACTGAGAGAAACTCAATGGGCGAAAGGGGTTACGCGAAATGGATGAGTTCGGGAAAATTATATGAATCGCTATTGTTTCGAACTATTTTGCGTTACAAATTTAAATATTTCGATGCGGATGTTAATTTTATACTGCGTTCGACATAATTCAGATGGATCGACAGCCCAAGTGGCTGGCGGCAACGTTTTCAACCCAGTATGTCATTAAACAAGCAGCATGGTATAATAAATTAATAAAATTGCTATTGGTGACTGAACTCGATTCGATCGTCGGGATGAAATTTCCAAACTCCGTCGTTTCCCTTATCAGTGAATTACTGATAAAAAAATTCTCTTCTCGAGTGTACCACAAAGACACATGGGAGTTAGGAGAAACCGACCGTAGAGTTACAAGGGATGAATATTGCGTAAATTTTTGTCCAACTCGTGAATTTCTCAAAATTCTTCTAGTTCCGAATTTATCGCTTAAATCTCTGTAGTTAGTCTTATCTTGAAACTTGAACGTGACACCGCGAAATAGCCGGATATACAGGAGGGCGAATGACGTTAAGATAACAAATTTAAAAAGATAGAAGATTTATCCTGGTACCGTTTTTTCCCCGAGTCGGGTGATTTTGTAAGATAAAAATAATTATTTTAACGATTGCCGGAAAAAATATTGCTGAACAACGAAAGAGCCAAAATTTCCTGGCAAAGTGGATCAATTTCATTATGGCGTCCGTGCTTGACGTCCCCAACACGTTTTCCGAGGAATAACAGAGCGCGCGCAGTCATTCGCTCTCGGTTGAATTCGCGGCGCGGCGCCGTTTCCGCGCGAACAAACGATGTGGGAAGCCGCCGAGCAGCCACTGGCTCTGGTCAAGGTTGTTGGATGGGACCGAACGAGCAGCCCTGCCCTAATCAGGGAATCTTATCTCCATCTCGTAGGAGAGTCGCTCGTGTAAATTCTCGGATGAACCGACCCTGAACCAGCCCGTAAGGCCTCCTCCCCCCTTCTACCCGGATTTACTGCTAATTAAATAATTGCACTTGGCCGCCCAGGGTGCGTCAGCCCGTGCAAACACACGATACGACCTCTACCCTGTACCATTTGCAACCGTCTGGATCGAACGGATCGAACCGATCGAACGAGATCAATGACCTTATCTCGTTCCTCGACTGTTTCTTAATATCCGGCAGATGCTCCGATCGAATCATTTTATCTTTCGGCAATATATCAAGAGCGATTTACTATATGAGCCGTTTTCGAGCCCGCTGACTGCGATGAAATTGTTTTTTTTTTATCAAATTTGAAAAACTTACGAACCACCTATCAAAATCTTATTGTCGATCGTTTATCTTGACTTTCGTTAATCACTATTTACGTGCAGGTAATTTTTTTTTTTCCTGGCGACTGTAACGCGCAATTTCTTCACGGTAGATACGGATAATTTGGAAAATGATAAGAATTCGTACGTACTTGCGTCATACTGCTTCCGTGGATGATTCGGCGTTATCATTGCCGTGATTCCGGATAGACACGTTATCTAAACGGGAAACGAAGCTGTTGGCTTTGCGACGCGATGTTTGCGGTATATCTCCAACCCTTCGGATTTTCGGTATCTTGTGGGTTTAGACCCGGGGGGAGGGGGTGGGGTGGGGTGATGGGTGCCGAAACGAAATGACGCCACCAGGCGCCCCTCCCTTCGCACGATATTTTCGGTTAAATCGCTCTGAAAATTATGAGAAAATTCCCGGGACGACGTGCACGAGGAAAAATGGTAGAAGTTGCAGCTGGAAGAGCCAGCGTCCCGCCACCAGTCAAATTCTAAAGATAACAAATGATAACGCAAGACATTGCTCGTTCCGTGCTTTGAATATATTTAGACTTTCGATCGAGAACGACAGATAATGGGAAGGGCGAACAGAAATGGTATCTCAGCAGCCCTCGCAGGGTGCGTCTTCTCGTTGATTTATCTCGCGGAAGACATCAATTAGTGATGTCGGTAATCAGGGACGTCAGTGATCGGTGATCGGCGATCAGTGATCAGCGGGGTTGAAGGATGGACGGGGGGAGGGGGAAGGAATTTGAGGTCTGTTGGTTCCTGTTCACTTCATCGGCGTGATTGGTTCGCTAAGCCAGCGACACGGTCGTGTCGATCAATCGATGGAACAGCTTGCTTCGAAATTTTCTAGCTCAGGCTGGATGGCTCCGCCATTTCCGTGTTGTCCCTTATACGATTTTCGATGATCCGTTTCCGGTGGGGAGGATCGCCCCTCCCCGCCCCGTAGCACCGCCTTGATATAACCCAATCGTCGTTACTTGTGCACATGGACTTTTACGGGCGAGACGTAAGACACTTGGCCGGAAGTCGGTTCGCGCTAATCTAACCAGGTTTATGTCCTTGGCTCGGAACTTCCGGCGGAAGTTTCGTAGAAGAAAAAAAAAAAGAGAGAAAAAACCGCAAAGAAGTTACTCGAGCGAGAGGGTTGATGGGTGCGCCGAAGGGGGAAAGGGGGACACGGTGAGGGAGAAAAAGTACATAAATGCGAAACTAGCAAGTTTTCCATGCGATGTATACATATATACATGTAGCAAGGAAAAGCGCATCTTGAGAATAATCACGGAGTTTCCGGCGGAACCCGACGCTCTAATTCTCATGAAAAATGTGTGAAAACGACTGGGTGCCCCCCCCCCCCCCTGACCCTGCCAAGTTCACCAATCCTTGATCTTCCGATTGATACGTAAAATCACACGACAGTCGGAAGTGACGTAATTCCAGTTAGAATTGCTCGTGTTGACATTGATTCGCGACAATTTGAATTTTGCGGTCAGCGTGTTGCGTGTGCGTGTGCGCGCGTGTACCGCAAGGCTCTCCAGAATGTGTAACAGCTGCCTGGAACAATACTGGGACGCGCTCTGGTGCGAAACTTTTTAACCGAACAATGGACTCGCGAAGCTTTGGAACAATGCACTTGAATCTTGCGGGGATCAACGGGGAGATGTGCGCTTTGTGTCGGAACAAAGGGAACTTCCGCGGGCTGATATTTTTTTTTGCAAGTTTCTGACCGCGGGTAAAGAGAAAAAAAGGGAAAATAAAATAGGAGGAGAAGGAAACCCCAAGGGGGGAAATTCATAAACGGGGACGTCCCTTTTCGTTTAAATTCCACGTTGACGCGCGACTAATGTTACACGAGGGGTTGTGTACGAACCTTGTATGATTTTTTTTCGTTTGTATTTCTAAAATTTAATCGGGCAGCTCCGCACGGTCGATCGCGCGTCTCTGTCGTTTGCCGTTTTATGAAGACGCAAGATTCTTGGGTGCATCGGCGTCGGGGGGCTTGAAGGGGGGAATATTGAACAATTTAACTTTATTATTGAGTCTTGGCAGTGGAAACTTGAAAGTCCGATGACGTATACGGAACAGAATGCAATTGTACCGGAGGGCAGATGCGGAAGAAAATATTTTCAAAAAATCGTAGTTCGAAAAATATCTACGGGTGTATTAGGAATGGTGAAGAGACGTGATGAAAAATTGAAAAAAAAAAAAATTATTCGTATACACGGTAAGGAGAAAGGAAAAAAATTAATTTGTCGAGGACTGTGAAAAGTGGGTAAATAAATTGTTATAGGGACGTTTAAATATGTCGAACGATCAGTCAATCGTGAGAAAGAGGCGCAAATGAATTTTCAGTGAAATTGAGAGTAAAAAAGTCGACGGGCCAAACTAGGCACTGTATAAAAGGATAAGGAGCGAAAGAAGTAGAGATAAGGTGAGAAAAGAATTGCCGATTAAGTTACGAGGGGCTCGAAAATTTGTTCGATGGGCACAAGTCCAAGATCGGATTGCCAGACGTGTTTACGGGCAGACATACTTGAGAAGTTTGCTAAAAAAAAATGCATGTTTTTCCCATTCTTGTAATCGTTATCGTTACGAGTAATCTGATATTAATTAAAATTTCGATTACACAAATGAAAAAAAAAAAATCAAAAAATGCCACTACTCATCCTCAAAGATCGATTCTCAAGATTTCAGTGACACTGGTTTCAGGCGAATTAGTTTTCATGGGAACTTCAAACGTTTCCAGATGGACGATAACGACGTCCATGATTGATATCGCGAAAGGTGATTGGTACGAGTGGCCAAAGATTTATTATCCGTATTGGAGAATCCAATCTGAATCAGCCGAACTCCATACTCCGATTGCGGTCCAGCTTGTCTAGGGATTCTAGGGAGTCCGGAGAGTCCGGGCGTCCTATTTGGAGCGTAGTAGGAATGGGCGGAGGGGGGGGGGGGGGCTCGATAAACTAATGTATTATTTCATAGCTTATTTTCAAAAAGATTTACGTTGCTGGTACCAGAGGTATTTTCTCAAGCTGTCCTGGCACAATGGCCCGTGAAATTGTTGGCAACGCTCTTAATAACTACCGTTATAAAACGGGTGGGTTTGGGGCCCACCCATGGGGCTACATCTTTCTCGCTAGTCCAATGGCTCACGTTTTAGTCCTATAAACTAGACTTTATGCCCCTTGCTGTTACTTCTTTCACATAGAAATATACTGGGAGGGGGAAAAAAACATCCCTGATCTGCGCGAGAAAGTCAGAATCCCTTGCCAGCGCCACATACTATATATATATATATATATATATATATATATATATTAAATATGAAGGTACAACGTCCTTGGATCAGGATACGAGTGACTTGTTTAACAAAAATAAGTAGTAGACATTTTTCATGATAAGGACACTCCCCCACCCCTCCCATATCCTTCGTCCTGCCTAATAAAATTTGGGCAACTAACGAACAATCGGTCAACCAATTGCCGTACTCCTCTACCCCTTTTAAATTTATGCTCTAATGACTTCGGCGGCCACGTGTACGTAAAGCGGTACTCATTGGTATGGTCGCGCGTACCTAATGAAGTTGGTTGTTTGCTTCGCCTATGAAACGAGAACAAATATTTATTTAACGGGTGTTCCAATTGGAAAAGCTCATATTCGAGGGAATCATTTATTTAACGCGGTAGCCAAGTACGCGAGCCACAAATGAGAGGTTGATACTCGTATGTACATCTATACGTAATATGAAAGTGGGTGAAGTTGTAGGGGGGAGCGGGATGGGAGGTTAAGGCAAAAAATATAATAAAAGTTTTCTCATTTATAATTTTATTCTAATTCCCGTCTCATTTGCGCCGAGCGAAAACTTTTACCTAGAAATTACAATGCGCGCGACGTATATATGAAAACTCGCATTGTTGAATTTCGCGCGCTCGTTCGACAACGAGTAACATGTGTCTCGCATTCAATAATCTCTACCGGGTAAAATTTCATTAGCAACGCGCACGCAAGTGACGTGAGTTACGCGACCCTCGACTCAACTCAAAGCCAACGGCATCCGGTTGATTGGAAGCTGCGTGAATCTAAACGACAGCTACAGTGATACCCGAGAGTGACGCAATCAATCGTGACAAGAGGATCGATTCCCGGTATCTCAGAATCGTTTCGGGAGGAAAATATTATTTGGCCAATTTATTTGCTCGATCGGTCGGCCATTCGTGAGGATCCTTTTAAAGAGTTTCGGCTATGATTTATAAAGGGTTAACCGCACTCGTCGAACCGCGAACGGAGAGAGCATTTTGCCTTTCCGGAGAATAGCCGAGTAGAGCCGAGTAGAGCCGAGTAGAGCCGAGTAGAGCCGAGGAAGCCCGATAATATATCCTGGTCAGCCGAGCTGTAACGTGGACCCGTCCCACTGGTGGTTACGTCACCAATTCGTTTTCATTCCTCAGCCAACTTTCGTACTTTCAAGAAATAATTATTTAAAACTTAATTCAATAATATTGTTATCGCTCAGTCTCGTTGGTCCGCCTTATCTGCGCGACCGCCGTAAGATTCCCGTTGCTATCGATGCGATGAGATCTATCGGTTCATATCGACGAAGGACTCGAAAGATTGCAGTGCTACCAACTGAAGCGATCCTAACAGCAGAATGACAGTAGTACTGGAATCGGTGGCTCGTGCCGGAAGTTGATACCGGTTGGCTGCTTCCGTTGTTGTTCTTGTTGTTCCTGTTGTTGTTGTTGTTGTCGTCGTTGTTGTTGATAGAGCACGTACCAGTTCATTGTCGGAGCGACGGAAGCATCGAACGCTACTCGGATTTGTAACACGGGGACATGGGAGGGGTGGCGGGGGATCGAGAGGGGAGATTGAAACAACAGCAACGTCCATATACTCGGCTTACACCAAAAATACTACTGTTTAATGTTGTTGCGTTGACAGTGCCGTATATAAACACATGCATCACCAGTGCGTACACAATTCCTTCGGACTGTGCCGAATGCACCGAATGCACCGAATGCACCGAATGCATCGAATGCACCGGGTCTCGAGAGTCGTTGCAGTTGGTACTAGGCTAACTTCAAAGTCCGTGGCCAGCTACGTTCGTTTACTCCGTTTACTCAGTTTACTCAGATTCAAATGTGTTTCCGTATCGAGCCAAGAAATCGTGAGGTACCCCGTAGCAAACAAGAGACGCAAGATCCATGCTCCGTGCGCCCGTAGCAGGGAATCCAAACGGAGGCCGAGGTAGAAATTTAAGGATTTTTCAGAATTTTCAAAAACAGCCAAAAGAGTCTCGTAAAAGTAATCTAAATTTAATTAGGCGCCTTTTAAATCTCAACGTCCCATTTACTCGGCTAATCTTATCTTATGGTGAGTACCCCTTCCGCCACCGGCAGCACTGCCGTATCTAAGGGGGGTGGGGCGAAAGGGGGCACCCGCCTCTACTCATTTGCCATAGCTTTTACCTTATTTGCAAAGATCACGAATTTTCGTAATTCACGTGGGGGGGGGCGGTCCTTCTCCAAATTCGAAGCTCCGTTACTACGACGGCAGCTGAATTTTCCCGAAACCCATTAGAGTGCTCCACCTTCGAGTCTTGGATGTCTGTTTACGATGGTTTAATTAATGAATTTTGAAATGCGTAAGAGGCTGGAGCCAATGACTGGATTCGTATTATTATTATGAAGTTAAGGTCTCGAGCGAGGAGTGAGAGAGAGAGAGAGAGAGAGAGAGAGAGAGAGATACTTTGAATATTCAAGGAGGTGAGCATCTCTTGGGAAATACCAAGAAATCGTATTATCATAACTTCTGCTGAACTGTCACTGTCAGTGGTTGTCATCTTCGATGAAGATGTTCCTCTCCTGCGAGTAGATATCGCCTTACTTGAACTTGGCAGTTGATTACCGAATCCCATTGCAGTCGCCAAGTTTAAGTAACTTTCCATGTGGAATGTACAACGGAAAAGGTAAATTGTTTTTTTTTTATTTCGAAGAAAATACCTAAAGAGTCAAGGAAGATCGATCGATACGAAGGAGCTTTCGATTTTATGCAGTCGGGAGGTTATATCTATTCTTGTGGGTGCATCCTCGTGAAAACTCGGCAAAAGTCCATAAATTTTTAACGGTAGGTAAAGAAATAACCCACAGCACCTGCTGAACTCGATGTGCTGGCTCAAATAATCACTATGGTATATAATATATTATATGCATGGGTGATCGGTACACCTTGGAGAAGCACTTAAAGCTTGCACTTTATTCGGAGAGGGGTTCCCAAGCTTTTCTTTTCATCTTACCCGAAGGAAGAACAAAGCTTCTTCCTGCGATCCTGTTGAAGTTTTCGAGGCATCGAAAGTGCGAAACTTTTAAAACACAGAGGCTCTCGACTTGTCCCACCCACCACCCGCCCTACCGCAACGCAATCCATTAAGATACACGAGCTACTCGGAAATTGCATAATAAAATTGATCCATCAAATCGTCCAATCCCGTTAATGGGAAAAATATTGCGAATCGTTGGACCTCAGGCGCGCGCGTCACTCTTGATTTCGCACGTCCAATCAATCGCGGCGCGACGCGTTAAAAAATTATTGGCAAAAATATCGAGCAGTCTTTAAAGTGACGATAAATTGATCGACAGGCGTCCCGACGCGTCCCATTCAAATGCGCATTATTTCACCTAGTCGATTCCCATCGCGGCGGCCATTGTATTTTCCAGATAGCACCGGATGCTCTGGGGTCTCCTTGGCGATCGAGTGCAAATTCGCGTTTCCTCTTGATTTTACGTCGTAACCGGGAAGACCGACGGTTAGTTGGAGTTTCGACCGCCAGTGGCCCTGAGGTCGGAATCGCATGAAGTTTTTACGGACGCGTCGACACCGGTCGTTGCGAAATATCCAGAGGATACTTTTTTCTTTCTCTTTTTCTTGCTTCATCTTCACAGCAAACTACGCGAGCATGAATTTTCCATCGGCTGGGCCCTGAACCTGAGCCAACATTCTAAATAGGTTCCATTATTCGATATTCGATGCTCCCGTGATATAATGGAGGCTTCCTATCTTATGTCCCCTATTTGCTCCCCGATTATGTAACCTTCTCTGTATGGGAATGGTATATCGGGCACAGCACTAGTCCCGGCTTCTACCTTTTCCTCAGTGTATACAGGAAATCCATAACAGGGAGTTTCGTCGGTGCGCGAATCGATCGTTAAATTTATCTCCGGGTCATATTTTCCAAGATGGTTGCTAATTGCGGAATGCTGCTTTAGTTTTATTTTGCTTAACGACTCTCTGGCCTGGCATTCATCTGCTGTTTATCTTCGAGAAGGAAACATTTCTTTAAATGAGCCGCGTCCCCTTAAACGCGTCCTTGAAGGTTCTAACGCGTTGCGTAACGCAGGAGCCTGGATTCCAGTTGGCTACATGAATCATAACCTTAAAACTGGATTAACATTATCGTACGGGCAGTGGGACACTTGTGTTTCGACCGTACTTGGGAGGATCAGGAACTTCGGGATAAACGTAACTCGAACCGCAAACTGGGTTTATATTTTGATCAGATAAAAGACGACGTACCTGCAGTTACGTATAGAGCTACCACACACACACACACACACACACACACACACACACACACACACACATAGGTACAGGCTGACTTGGAAACTGCCCATTTAACACATTAATTTTCTCCTTAATTCGAAATACCAATCGAGCCCACTGCTTACGTTTCACTTTGCGCACTCGGACGATTCGGCAAACCAATCCTTCTTAATTAGCAACGTTCGGGAGTCTCTTTCTCTCTCTCTCTCTCTCTCTCTCCCTCTCTCTCTCTCTCTGTGTGTGTGTGTGTAACCTCGAGTACCTGAATTAAGATTCTACGGGTGGGACGATAGTCGAATGGATGCGAATGGGTCTTGAGATGCTGTGGTCCAGGTGTGGATTGGTTTGAAAAAAGGAATCCCTGGACTTTTCGTAGGTGAAAAAAAAGCCGCCTTGACTCTAAAATTAATGGTGGGTGTAAGCGGGGTCCATCTTGGCCGAATGTTTCCGTTTAGCAGTTTATCACGTAGAAAGGATAAAAGGCAAATGCGTTTGCTGTATCTTTGCCGAGTAGTTTTTTTATTTATTTATTCTCCAAAATAGACGTCGATAGATCCCAGCGGACTGGACGTTAAAGCAAAGTCCTCGTTGCATTAGCCAAATGGAGATCTGGTTAGCTTTCACGAAACTGGATAAATTGCGCGACATGGATCTCGGGAGGAACAAGAAAACCCTCTCGGAAAAGCCCAGAGCCCTTTTGGTTTTTCCCATCGGCGCTTGGCGCGTCCCTCATGCATTAAGCAGCTCACGGCCAGCCGACTGGATGCCTTGAAAGGGTTAGGGATATTTGACCCTTTCAAAAATCACAAGATCCTCTTTCGGCCGCAGCCGAAACCTCTTTTCCTTATCTCAAGTAGATCCCTGTTTCTCGATTGACCCAAGCAAATCGGTTCGATCGGTTCGATTAATCGGCTGTATTGGTTCACTCATTTTTCGATGGACCCGTGCACTGGTGTCCTGCTTCCTTTGAGATGTCGAGGTCCATTTTTTTCTGAAAAAAGAATTCGTTTTATAGATTAAAAGAGATAATTCAATTTTTAGCTTTTCTCTACCAATGGACCAAGGCTGATGCGATGAAGAATTAAATTTGAACTTTGAACTCTGAGACCTCGTCCCATTTGCTGGTACAGGAGTATCCGGGAGTAGTTGATCTTTGCGATCCTTTGGAAATTGCAATACTCCGCGTAATTGGCTTGAATAATTGGACGTTTTTGCGGCGGACACTAATTCGATCGATTCTTTGCCAATCTCACTAACGACTTCCAGATGAAATGTCAGACGTTCGATTAATCGCTAATTAATCAAAGGCCACCGAACTTATCTCAATGGTTGATTTTTATAGTAACTTGGTCACGGTTGATATTGAAAGTTTGTTTTAAAAATTGATTTTAAAAAAGTCGCTACCATTTAGACGAAAATAAAGCGTCCACCGTGAAGCTCGGTTCGGATGCTGCAGAAGCACTTCTTAACGGGTCCAGAGTCGAACAGTCGTTTCGAATGTTGAAATAATTTTTTTTTTTTTTTTTTTTCTTATTGCGTAACACGGTGGTACGTTGTGTAATTAAAAAGGAATATCCGTACAACAAAAAATGTTGGATAATTCCCGCGCGGCCCATTTCGCATTTTATCGTTGAATGCTGCGAATCAACGACTCTCGATTTTAATTAGACGGCAATTCAAAACGGATGTCAGAGTTTGCATTTCTGCAAAAACCCGAAAACTCGAGTTCGACCAAGAAAAGCTGCGGTCATAAATCTCTTGGGAGGGTAAAAGTTTTTCGTTATCGCGAAAATACGATCGCAGCGAGAAAAAGCTTTTGATTCGCAACGTAAATAGTTGAAGGAGCTTTTTTGAACGCGGATGTTCCGCAAAGAATTTCACATGACGTCAGTCAGTGTCGACATTAAAAAAAAATCATTCACTTTTACATTCCCAACCCAAATTTATACCTGTTCAAGCATATCTATGTATATTAGCATTATATACAGGTAGACGTATAATGCTCGTATTCGAATTACCCAGTGAACTTTTCTACGTGTTATCTTGTTTTTTTTTTTTTTTTTTTTTTCTTTTTCAATTAACAGTAAAAGCTGATGCACGTAGAACAACGCGACTGTTTCAAAAGATATGAGAAATCACATTGAACTTTTGTTTGAACCGATTCTTCCGCCGGATTATTTTCTGCTCGGGTGTGCACTTCCGTTTTTACGTTCAGTTTCATCCCTTTGTTTTTTTTCCTCTCTATTTCCTTCCAGTACCGCCGCCATACAGTTACTCCGTAATCGTTCGGGGACTAACTCGTTTGTTTTGAACCTCGTACACGTTACGTGTCTTTCTTTAGTGGTTTCGAAATAGCCCCCCACACGTACCGTGTGTTCCATTTTCTTGCATTTCAAGTAAGGTACCTGAAGTTGTCGCGTTCGAACGCGAAACAAAATAATTCCCTGTAGATAGAGATCCGCTAGTCGAGCTTTAACCGAGTGCAGACGTGTCGGATTCAATTAAAGAAATTTTTTCTTAAAAATGAACTCTCGTAAGAAAAAAGCAATTTATTCTCCAGTTTCTATTTACTCTTCCATAGGGCATCACGTAATTTTACGTTTGTATCACAATTTTAGCAAAGACTAGATCTTCGTGTTCGACGTAGAAAGAAAAGTCTCTCGAGTATCAGAAAATCGTAGCCATAAGTAAGAGCAAACGAGCTGCTATATATTTTTTCCGTGTGAAAGCGTCCGTATGTAACTTGAAGGGAAAGCAAAAAAAAGAAGAAAAAAAAAAATAATGACCATCCAACGATAACGTACACTGACGGATAATTAAAATGGTTGTAGCAACTTGGTGGTTTCGTTATAAAAATTTGATAATTCCTTGCTAATGATATTTACTCGAGGGCCTAATAAGCAAACGAATGCGCTTCGAAAATTGGCCCTTCGAGGAATTTGCATTCAAGCCAAGATTCAATTTGGATCTTAAGCACCGGCCTGGTACATAATTATAAAGAGTATACATGCAATTACGTGTAGCCAGGGCCGTAAAGCGAATAAAAGGTTCTTTCAAAGGAGAGAGCACCGAAGAGTGAGTGGTAACGAACGAGCGAGCAAGAGAGAGGGAGAGTCGGGTTAAAGGGGACAGAAGGAGACAAAAAAAGAACACGAAGAAGCTTTCTAGTTGCGACGCAAGTGGCGCTTCGGTCGCTACTAAACTCCGAAATGCAGAATCGTGCCGGTGTTCGTGCTTTAAATTTTCCTCTCGCGCTTACCTAATGCCGTCAGTTTTGTTCTGGCTCGTCAAACCAGTCTTGCAACTCACGCGAATGACAAATTTTGTCGAAAAAAAAAAAAAAAACTTTATCTTCCGACCTGACGCATATTCGGTTACACGTGAATCTCAAAGGTATTTTCCTAACGATATTTGACGTCTTGCACGCTACTCTTTCGATTTAACAATTTTCCGAATGCGAAGCCTTTGGGTCTCAAGCGGTAATATTTATTTGGCCTTCGAACTTTGTCACGGGAAATTCTCTCTCGTTTCCGTATCTTTGTTCTTGAGTAACTATGTACTCGTAATTTTACGCGGTGCATGAAAGCGCGACTGATTTCGAGGGGAACCTGGTTAATTAGTCCATTTAAATGAATTTCTCATATCCAGCAACAGTTGCCGTGTGTATCCTCAATGAAATACAGAAAATAAGGAATAAGGAATAACGTAATAGGAAAATTAATACATTGGCGAGACATTAACGAGGTAAAAGTTTGTTTCAACGATGATCACGATGCAACACGCTTTTCGTTAAAGGATTCTACGCGCTCATCACAATATGGCGGGTGAGTCGTGTCACGATGATTCTGAATGAAGAAACGAGAGACAGAAGTTTCGGGGAAAATGGTAAATGGGTGAAAGTACGGCATTATGATAAAGATAGAAAGAACCCAACTAGGCGTCTGTCAGACCGTTATGCATGGACACGTGGACCGAAGCTCCAGTGTGGGAAATAAAGGATTCTGCGGGAAGAAGGTTAGGCTGGGTGGGTAAAGGTACTCGTGAGAGAAGATGAACGACACGATTCACATGGCAGCGACACAGCCTCTCCAGTACTACCGACCTTCCTGGTATCTCTTGAATACCCATGGCACTTCACTGGCAGTGCTACCAACTGCAGTTCTATGGTCTTGATAGGCACCATTTAAAAAAGCATTAAACACTTATTCTGAACCTTTATGGGCGCTCTCGTGTATCATCGATTTTCTATTAGGCTGGCAAATCTTTTCAATCGGTCGCTGTCGTAGCGATTAAGCAACGAGAAGGAAATTTTGTATGGGCAGGCAGTGATTGGCGGGCGTAGAAATATTGGCTCCGTAAAAAGAATATAATCGAGATCATCGCGGATAAGAGCTTCGAAAGAGGCAAAAGTCACGCTGTCACGTGATTGATACAGAGGGAGGGATGCTGTACCGAGCTGCCGATTAAGCCGGTTATTTTTCTCTGGAGATGTCGAAACACATTAATAATGAAGTCTGAAAGTTATAAGAGGAGGGGTATGGATGAAAATTGTTTGAAATTTTTTTGTTGTATTCTCTGATCCTATAAATATGTAGTTAGGGGCTGTCTCGACCCTTGGGATTTCGCATTGAAACCAACTTTCTTTCTTTCATTTTTTTTGTTTTTGGGTTTTTGGTCTCGAAAGTGTTTACTACGGAATGATGGATGAAATGTATAGGACGTGCGACTACGCGACGGAGACAATGATAAAGAAGGGTAAGAAGGTTACCGTAAAAAAGGAGGTATCGGGTAGGACATTTTTTGGAAAGGAAAAAATTTCACACTAGACAAAAATCATCTCTCGCAATTGTGTTTCTCGAAGTTAAAGTTTCTGCGTAATTTTTCTAAGGGACAAAACTAAATTCCTCGAAGAGGGAAGAAGGCGCAAAAATAAGTAGTAAAAAATATTGAGGCAATTATCGAACTTTTCCAAGAGCACGCGCGAGCTGTCGAGGATCTCGCGACCGAAGTGTCCTTTGACGGCGAAATGGTATCACAATGTCCGTGGAAAAATAAGGGAGAAAAAGTTAAGTGGTTGCCATGAAGAAAGAAAAGCACGATAAGAAGGGGAAGCTGGGTCGGGAGGAGGCAGACGAATTTTTCTTATTAAGTGTCAAGACCCGAGACAAGCAAAGTCCTTTTCCCTCCTGTATGTATAATGCGAACTTGATGTGCAAGTCAAAATTGCACAAGCACAAACTTCCAGTGCTTAAATCTGTTATTGCCCCATGGAATGGACCGATAGAAGCTGGAGGTTATAGACGTCAAATCCAATTAACTCTTGTTCCACGTTAACGTAGCTGTTACGTTTCCGAATTCAGTTGCAGAATTTTTATCCCGAAAAGAAGGTATCGCACGGGAAAATGTTTCGCATTTACGCAATTTTAAATTTTCCACTCATGGTCATTTTTTTTTTTTTTTTTTCTCGATAACCCTTACGATTTAATAGACGTCACGGTGTGGTTGTTAATAAAATGGAATGTACGCGTGTCGATCGAAATTCTGTATGCTCGTCCGTAGATGATTTTAAGCTTCGTCCACACGTGACATCGCGTTAAATTAAATGGCGACAGTTGGCGGTACACTTGACGCGTGATGCCTTATCAATCGGGCATTGTTCCGTTACGCGAACAACACCTGCTGCTGCTGCTGCTGCTACAGGCAGACTGGATTTACATGACGGAACGTTTCACGCAACCAAATCGAGTGATGACTGTTGGTAACACTGCTTGTAAACCGATACTCCTGGTACACGAGAGGTATTGGCAACATTCTAGCGATTGTACAAGATTCTAGTGATTGATTATCTTGAAAAAATAGGATTTTTTTTGTCTTTCACGGTTTTATGAACTTTGCCGGTTACTCGTTAATGGCGCTGCGGGTCATTGAGGAAACTTTTAAATCTTGGCTGACACAGGACTTTCGATGTGGAAACATCGGTGGAAGTGCCCGAAGGACTTTGGTGTGTTATCCATCTTCGAAAGTCAGTCGAAGGGTGCAGGGGAGTCTGGAGGGAGTCTGGATCCGAAGTAGTGGGAGAAATAATACAAGAATTCATCGAAGGGCCAGAAGAAGGATGGAGGATTGTATAAGAGATGCAACGAAGGGAGACAAGTATCGTTTCGTTTGGTCAATCGAACTGTCCCACGTCACGAGGATTTATTGTTGTTCTCTATGATGTTTCTTTGAGTGGAGTTTCGGGAGAAAATAATAAGAATACAATATAATATATTGTAAGCTTATTTGGACGATGTGGTTCTCCAGATCGTGCCAGAAAGGCGGCGGGTACGAGCAAGAATCGAC